>RJWM01000939.1:0-178597 GCA_004363535.1 Dasyprocta punctata
CCTGAGGCAATGGGAAAATACTTTCTTCATTGTTAGCAAGGATCAAACAAATTTACCTATTCAAAAATATGTTTATGATGTTATTTAACATGATTAACACTATAACCATTCCACTTCTTAGGAAAGAAAGTAATCTATTCACAGAGGACCAAGGCTGACTATAGTGCAGCAATTTACACTATGTGAAAATGAATACATGAATACACCTAGATCATGAAAAAATAGAGTTTATTATGGGGGGAGGTAGTTTATTATGGTGTGAGGTACATTCCCTAATGTACATAAGTCCTCCAAGGGTATGTGAGTACAAATGCAATTAGAAAGTTCTTTCAGGCCAGGCGTGGTGGCGCATGCCTTTAATCCCAGCACTCGGGAGGCTGAGGTAGGTGGAGCGTTGTGAGTTCGAGGTCAGCTTGGGCTACAATGCGAGTGCAAGGCCAGCCTGAGCTACACAGTGCGACCCTGCCTCAAAAAACCTGGGCTGGGAGTTTGGCTCAGTGACTTGAGCACCTGTCTGACAGGTGCGAGGTTGTGAGTTCAATCCCTGGTGCCACACACACACACACACACACAAAAAAAGAAAGTTCTTTCATAAGGGAATAAAAATATGTGATAGTTCTTTCCTGGTAATTTATACTTATACATAAACTCCATTAACTGTCAAATACTGTGCAAAACTATACTATCAAATAATAAATTACAATCCTAAAAGCATACTAAGCGACACATATTTTACATAATGGATACAAGGATAAAGGAGTAATGGATGGGAATCAGGCTGCTATACTGGGATACTTTCCACATTTCCAGGACAGGTGACTAAAGGAAACAATGAAAATCACCACAATATGCACTCAGTATATGCTCTGGTTTACATCCAGATGTCTCCCCAAAGCCTCATGCACTCATGGGTGGGGCTTGTTGGAGGTGGTTGGATCTAGGGTATGTGAGTGTGGACTAAGGATGTGTTATTGGAATTTAAGGGTACGTGGTACTGGATTAGTCCACTAATTGGCTTATCATAGTTCTGGGTGTAGGTAATGGGAAGGTTACACCCAAAAGGCTTGCATTCTAGATGGAATAAAAGGGAAAGGGAGGCTTGCTGCTGCTTTGCTACAAGGCTACTACTTTGCTGCTTTCTGCTCGCCATGCCATTGACTGTTTCTCCTCTGTGATGTCCCTTTGCTATGCCTCTCTGTCTTGCAGCCACATGACTATGAACTGAACCTCTATAAACTGTGAGTTTAAATAAACCTTTTATCCTTTAACTTTTGGTGTTGGGTATTTTGTCTCAGCAACAAGAGAAGTAATTTAATTAAGACACTATACCACTATCAGCTAAGGTAATTCACTTGATATTCTTTAAAATGCTTATGTTGCTATTTTGCTATTCTGTAACTTTGATATTTTGCTATTATGTAAGTTTTATCACAATAAAGTTTTATATTCTTTACCATTTCGGATTTTTTTAAAAAATTAATATTTATTTATATAGTCTTTAAAAATTTTACCATCGAACAACATGTCAGTTTCTCATTTGATTTTTCTGCAATAAAAAGTGAAACAAAAGCAATTAATAGGGTACATCAAGATATGTAATTAGGGTTCTGAAAAAATTTTTGAATTATAATTAAGTCTAATAATCTTTCACTTATGTAAATTCGCAGACTACACATCATGAATTCAATTGGTAAAATATCAGATATGTTTACTTCTTTTAAAGGGCATAATGTACCTAGTCTCCAAAGAATGTCAGCTGGTGCAGTATAATATTCGAAATTCTATTTTTAAATACTTCAACAGCTTTCAAAAATTAAAGTTATGTGAATACTGTATTTTGAATTAGTCTTATCATTAATGAGGTTACCTCCCATAGAAAAAGCACAAAAGAGAATAGATAGCTATGAACTGGGCTACCTTTTAAATAGGCACAGTGTTTATTCTATTCTGGCAGATATGCCAGTGGTACAAACCAAAAGCCTATTTGAATTGCTCTTTTGCTTAGACTTAAGAGTCAATTTATAAACCAATTTCAGATGCAAACAACAGACAAGTCACGCCCAGAATCTCTAATAACAGCAGATCTTCACATATAGGTTTTAGAGGTATCTTAGTCCAGCCAAAGAATTAAGTATCATACATTGTGGGATTCTTGTCCTTGAAATACACAAACAGACATTAGAACTG
Organism: Dasyprocta punctata; assembly: GCA_004363535.1. Classification (NCBI taxonomy): domain Eukaryota; kingdom Metazoa; phylum Chordata; class Mammalia; order Rodentia; family Dasyproctidae; genus Dasyprocta; species Dasyprocta punctata. The sequence continues at coordinate 2,188 of RJWM01000939.1, forward strand.
CCTTTGTGTGTAATCTTCTGGTTAATAGCTACTCCACTGAAAATTATAATTTGCCTTTCAAAATATCATTGAGTCAAAAGTCGATGCACTGCTAACATTAAATTATATTTCCTTGAAAAAAAATTCTTACCATCATCTTACTACTTTTAAGCCACAGCTGAAAAAATTTCAAGCTCACAAGTAAAATACAATTAGTTATATATTTAAAAATCTATCTACAATTTAAGCAAAAATAGTTTACTTGTGATAACTGTCAAAAATATCTGAAACAGGTCTGCTTTGATACAGCTGGTGCATGAACAGAAATATTAAAACTTCATTGTTCTTATGGAGAACATAGTTTACGATTTGCAAAGCACATGATAGTTCTAGTCCAGCTCACAACTTTAAAAATACAGATTCACAACTTACAAAAACTGAACAACTCTGTATGTCAGTAATCGTAACCTATATGCCTTTTTTGTTATTCACTTTTAGAACATCTAGGACAATGTAAAAAAATAATTTTTGGCCATGTGTGGTGGAACACACCTGCAATCCCAGCCCTCGGGAGGCTAAGGCAGGAGTTGGAGGCCAGCCTGAACTCCATAGTGAATCCCTAGCTCAAAAAACAAAAACAAATAAACAAACGAACAAAAACTATCATAAGGCCAACAAAACAGAACCATTGAAATACTGCGACATAAAGTGTCTCCAATCTGTTACTGCCTTGGAAGAAGAATGAATTCCTCTTGGTCTTAGTTTTCATTTGTAAAACAGACAGTTGCAGCACCCACACTTTACAGGTGATTACAGGGTACCCGGCGGCTCATTCACCAGAACATTCCCATACCCACTATCCAGCATTTATTTAGTGAGCACTAGTCAGAAGCATCACGATTACTTTGTGATTGCATTAGCACCAACAGAGAGCCTGTGGCCATGAGTAAACTCCGGCTGGTCCTCAGAGGTCCATCCGTACGGAATATAGAAACACTTCCGAGAGACTCCGATCAAATATGCACTCCAGTCCGGAGAGCACTGAAAAGACAATGGCCTCTACTTGCAGATGGCAGCACGCTATTGTGCACTGCAATGGAATGGGATAGAAAATGTAAAGTGTCATAATCAAAAGTAAGGGAAACATTTTGTGAAACGCATATATGCATAAAGTACAAGGTCATGATGTCAAATGTATTTCCAACCAATCTGACGACTCCTGCTCCAAAAGACACAGATACACACTTGATCGTACACCTGTGTGACAATCACACCAAGCTTACGCAGCATATAGAAGCCAGAATTAATTGGCACAAGTCCCAAGAAGATGGAGACCATCCAGATGTGCACATAGCCGGTGAGCAGGCCTCTTCCAGGGAGCGCTGCAGGAGAAGATTTGGGTTCTGTCCCCAGTGACTGAACTCGAAAATTGTGTTACCTCCTCAGGGGCACAGTGAGCTGTAATGCTGCCAAGACTTTCCCAAGTGGAGCTGACTGTGAAAGCAATAAACCCCTCCTTTAAAGTGGTCTAGAGCGGTGAAAGGATTAAATGCCTACAGGAGGTTGAGCCATAAGTAATTCTAAGTTTTGAGGAGCTACGTTTCAAAGATTGGCTTCATCAAAAATTTAGAATCAGACACATGGACAAATACACACACTCATCCATTCACTGGAATTCTAATGTTTAAAAACAGCCCTTTACACCATTTCCTCAACTAACCAGACATATAACCAGCAACAGTTCTAAAAATCTGAGAACACAAATGTCATTTAAGATCAATAAATACTACATAATTTGATAAATGGCCCACATCAAAAATATTTTAAGAGATATCCTAAATTCTCGTCTTTGAAAGTAGTAACTGCCTTATAACTTTCTTCTGCTTTTTCACAAATCTAGGATCACAAAATCCACCCTGAGTCTTTAAAAATATATTAAAACTTGCATTCTTTGTTAGAAAAAAAAAAACCTCTCAGGTAGTGAGATTTCTGTCAGTTTTTAAGAATCTAACACTAAATGACTTACGCACCCCATCTGTGTGCAAAAAGAGGCCGCAGGAGTAAAGATGGCAATAGCAGAGTCCCTACGGAAGTACACACTGGAATTTAATGACACTACCTTCCCTCCATCTGCACCAGATACAGGGACCCTTGATAGAATCTTCACACTGTGCATCAATCACTGCCATGCGATTTTATATTAAGATTTGACCTAGAAAAAGCCCTTGATTTTTTTCCTGTACACTCTACTTTGAAATACAAGAATATAAAACATTTTGAAAAACACTTAGAAAAAAATTGGTCCATTTAGAGTGGGAAGAAATAAAGTACAAATTAGGGAAGGTATATCTCCCAAAGCATTTTTATGGCCTGGAAGAATAAGCCCCTACATCTCAATTAAAATTTTCTGCATCCAAATACTTATAATTTGCAGACCAGCACCATAATTCCATCTTCCTAAATTATTACTTTAGGTAAAAAATATTATTTGCATCAACAGATAATCTCTCTTTGGCCTTGTTTTCTGCCAAATAAGTAATAGTCCCCAAAAAGTGACAGTACCTTAGGCAGCTGGCAATCATCTGAGGTCCACAGCTTCAAAGCACACCAATGCAGGCCCTCACTCAAAGCAACACCTTCTACATCTCTGGCAGGAAACTCCCTCTTTCTGGCTGCCACCCCCCCATGTACCAGCCTCTCATTCCCATGGAAGTATGAAGCCCCTGTTCACATCCTCACTGAGACTTTAGTGAGGCCCAGTATCAGTCAGGATGCAACCCGGTGCACGTAACAGAAAACTCATCTCACGCTGCCTTACACAATCGATGGAGCTTATCAGCTAACAGGACTGGAGGCCCAGGGATAGCAAAGGTTTCTGAATTTTATTAATTCAGTAGTTCGGTAATGTCACTTAGGGACAGATTTCTTTCTACTCTGCTTGGAAGTGGATAACTGACAAGGACCCTTAAGATTATTTGTTTCCTTATCCTCATCCAAGGAAGGAGAGAGAGAGACATACAGACATACAGACACACAGACAGACAGAGACAGACAGAATGAAAGGAAACAATATTTCCCTAACCTTATTCTCACTAATCCAAAGGGTTACACTGTGGGCAGAAGAATAGCACTATGATTTCTCACTCTTAAAACATAAATTGGATTTAGCATCTCCTAAAACTAAGCATGGCAGGTGAACAGCAGGGAGCAGACACCCTAATTAATATAAAGAGTAGAAGGGTGGACCCTGGAGAACTCCAAAAAGTCCACTAGCAACTGATTTCCCATGCAACATTATATAATGTTCACAATCTTTAAGTTCAGCACCGCCCATATTATCCTCCTATCAAACCTACAATTGCTTAATCTGCCAACCAACTCAGACTCTGCATTCTGGCCCTCAAACATCTTCAGATTTGGTCTGCATTTTAAGGATGCTCTCTCCAGTAAGATTCCTGTTCCCAGACCAATTTAACCTCACAGGTATACCCTTACCCATCTCTTCCTCTGTATCTATGCAAACTGCCCTTCTTCTAAATGCATTTCAATAGCCTCATCCAAAAAGTCACCACTGCTTGATTTGATCCATCTCTCAGCTAAATTTTCAGGCAACTCAAATGGTAGCAGCATGAAACATCAGAAAGAACATAAGAGAAGCCAGGTGTGGTGGCACATCCCTGTAATTCCAGCACTTAGAGAAGCTGAAACAGGAGGACTAAAAGTTGGAGCCCAGCCTGGGCAATTTAGTGACTTTGTGAGATCTTGTCTGTAAAGCAAAAACAAAACAAGACCTGGGTATACAGCTTAGCGCAAAGGCCCTTAGTCCCAAGTACCACACACACACACACACACACACACACACACACACAGAAGAAAAGAAAGTAGAGTTCAGGAGAAGCCCCACAGGCCTGAGTTTAAATCTTACTGCCACTTTGTCCTAACTGATGGTACGCTTTGGTAAACAGCTAAAGCGTTTTTAGATCTGAATTTCTTCACCTGCATCACTGGACTGCCACTTTATAAGGTCATTTTAAAGACTAAAGATAATTTGTATTAAGAATTTGACATATACAAGTTGCTTGATAAGTAAAATCTATTATCATTATTAACCCATGAAATCTCTTGCATTTTTATGCAATTTTAGCTGCTTTTTAGAGCTCTCACATGCTAGATTTTCACTTAACAAGCATTCTGGGGCAGACAAAAGGATTCATGAATACATCAGTGCCCAATTAACTGCTGGCCACTCATACTGCAAAGCCAAGATGCTACTACATGAGGGCTATATTTGTCTTCTGAGTCTTCCACAGAAGTGAACCACTATTTTTTAGGTAGAAAGCATTCATGTCTTAAAACATGCTGGGTACAAGGCTGATGGTACAAAGTGCTTACCCATCCCCTGCCACTCCCCTGAAAACACATCTAGGCACTGCAGAGAATCTATCAGGGCTCAAAGCACTGGCTTAGCACGTCAAGGATTTGAGAGTTTGGGGGTATTCACTAACATCTCAAGGAAACTGAGCAAGGTTGGTGACCAGTCTTGAAAAACGGATGAGAAAATGAATGTGTACTTCAACTGGAAACATAGATTTTAAAACCCAAGGCAGTAAATGAGTACTGGCATTTGACACATGAAAAAGTCGAAGGTGCCTGAAATGCTTATGAGAAGCAGCCTTACAGAGAAGCGCTGATGTCATGGGCTACAGGGAGAGGACCTATATCAAAACACAGGTCCAAACCATATTTAGCCGCTTACTCATTTCATGATTCCGCTTCAGCTGTGTGGACTCAGCAGTATGCAAAAGAAAGAAAACACACCCCATTCTACTGAACTCATAGAGTCTGGGGCAGCTAAAATAAAACATGAAATTGTTCCGTAAGTATAAAATGCTATGCAACTGTAATGCTTTTAAAATTAACCAATCTGAAGGCCAAAGGAAAGGTATTTCTTATGCATTTTAACATAGGATTGCCGAAATGTCCACGTGAGACTGACCAGTACATATCATCTACCAGTAATTAACTGGAGGGTGCACTTGTTCTGAATTTCTTAGTTTTTTTTTTAATGGTTACTTGAAAAATAATAAACTGCAATTATTATCTGAGAACAGTTAAATAATTAGGGCATTTAAATACAAAGCTACTGAAACTTGAAGAATGAGGCAGTAGTATGGGTTGAGAATTCATGGTGTCTACTAATTTGTTAATGATTAGTGGAGTGGGAAGACCATATGGGGGCTTTATCAGTTTAAGTAGTTAGTAAGCGATTATCTCTTAAGGGACCATTTTCTCACAATATAAATGCAACAAGATGCTTTAATAAATTGCCTTTTGCATTGACAGAATACATGACAAGTCAACAAAAGATGCCATAGCAGATCTCAGTGACTAACTGAAGGCATAATTACATATATGCATAATGTGAAAATCTGCAAGATTTAATTTTATGAAGGAATTAGGAGAACAAATATTCTGCTCTGTGGAGATTTTTTCGTGATCATTTCATTAAGGTAGCCCATTGTTTCTTGTCTTTAAAAGCAGGCAGAAATTATTTGAAGAAACATTTATGATTTTAATGATTGCCATAAGTTATGACTGTCCTTTCCACTACAAAATCCATCCATGTTAGCCGGACATTGGCATTTTCCAAGATAAGCTACAGTGTCTTTCTTACACACTACAAGAAACATACATTTGATGAACTAATATACAGAACACAAATACTTCCCAGGCCCTGAGAACTTCCTTATCAATACTTCCTTAAATTTATAATACATGTTAAAACTGAGAATATTTAATTTAGAGATAATTTTTGAAGTGAAGGACAAAGTAAAATGAACTGGCCTTGATTTTTAGGATTACAAAATATAATCCAACATACTGCTGATTAAACCAACTAACAAGATAAAGGAGACAAGAGAGGCCAGGTGAAGTCAGAGTGGAAGGTCGTTTCAGCAGCTGCTTAAGCGCCCTGCTCAGACCACAGCATCAGCAGAGACTAAATGAGGTGGCGGCAAGGAGGAGCTCTCATTTCTAGGAAGTCACTCACTGAGAAATAATAGAAATGATGAGCCATTTTCTTTTGTGTTATCAGGTTAAGTGAAAAACCTTTGCCTCAATTTACTTTGCATGTCTATTAAAACTTTCTCGTTTCCTCATTTCAGCATCTGGTGAAATGAATATTCAGATTGCCAAAAGAAAATAAATAAATAGGGTATATAAGATATGTTCTGATTCATTGTTAACCCAAAGTTCTTTTAACATCTGTTTTAGATGCTGGTAAAATCTGTCCAAAGACAGAAAGTAGGCCTTTGTATTTAAAAAGCAGGGAAGGAGGAGTAATCTACAACCTCCAAAAACGTCTCCAAATATCCATCTGGACTAATATGGTTGGATTAAACACAGAAAACACATAGGTGAACACAATCTGAATTTCTGTTGTGAAAGCACTGAGCCCAAATATGTAAGTGTGGTGGAGAACACCTGTACCAGAATCACTCACAATTCACTGGGATGAATATTTTGGGGACCCAACTTCAGAACCCAGGGCGGCAGGAATCTGTACTTTAAGAAAGTCTTTCAGGGCAACACTCAAACATCCTAAAATCTGAAAAGCAATTGTATCGGATCAAAAGGAGTTAAAAAAAAATTGGAACTTTGGAAGAGTTATTTCCTGTAATAGAGACTCTAGAAACAAAAGCTGAACTGAAAAGATAAAAGCACATAAATAGGGCAGGATCCCATAGCAGTCCATTTAAAAGGTACTACAATTAAATTCTGATGACTGCTTCTGTTAAAAATGAAAATCTTCAATGGAGGGGAAATGCTGCATTGTCATAAAGGCTCCTGGCTCCTAGAGAGAAGCACAGAAGAGGTACGCCCACGAGCAAACACACACACTTGCGCACACACATGCACACACACACACACACATTTCTAAAGCAGCTGGCACTCTTGATTTCATTTCTGATACAGTGTAAAGTATGAGTATTAGCATCAAAGATGACTCCGTTTGAGAAGACTTGTTTCAAAATAGCAGCAAATCATAAAAGAAACACCAATGTTGAAGAAGAAAAAAATATAGATAAACCTCTCAGTGACTTTCCTGTTACAATTGAGCAAACCTCCACCAGAATGATGTGGAAAAGGAAAGAAGCAAATTTGAGACTTTTGGTGAGCTACAGTTAAAACACACATTTGCTGATGGGGAAAAAAATAAATTAAAAAAAATTGTGCCCACATCAACAAACCCCATTAAGAAATTCATCTTTGTCCTATATTCTGTCAATTTCAGAGACAACCATCTACTGACAATAAAAGTTCACACAATGAAATGCAGTCTTTTTAACAGCCAGAGATGTACTTTGATAAGATATGTGCATTACTGAAAATAGAGTATTTTTTAAAATTTTTTTGTTGAAAACATGAAATTCATTTTTCAACAACAGCCTGAAACACTCATAACTGGGATAATCTAAACCCCCTGTTATTTAAGCCTTTATATATCTGCAACAGGCATTTTCTCTATTGCCTGACATTAAGAAATTCTATTTTAAGAAAATCATAGGCCAAGAATTGAAATATGGTCTTAACATGTGTCTTGGAGTGGTTGCAAGCCGAATTTACCCACCTCTTCTTGATCACTTAATGATTTCAAGAGTGTGAGTTTCTAAATGTGCATGTATGTGTACACAGGGTGTGGTACTACCCCAGCTTGACAGTTTACATCATCTAAAACTTGGAGATTTTACTGTACATCCACCTGCTCAAATGAGGATTTAGAAAGAAGTGTTAGTACTGTTTCCAAGGGTTACTATGTATTTGAATTGTCAGTGGGGTCTCCAGGTAGTGTTGGAGCTCAGGTTTAAAAAAAAAACTCAACTTACAAGTCTAACATTTGTGTACAAAAATCAATTTTACAAGTACAAGATGGTAAGCAGTTTGTCTCAAAAACACCCAGGAGTTTTAGTTAACTACAACCTTAGCAGGAGCCAATGAAGTAACGCTGCCGTAAATAATTCCAATTCCACCTCGGGCTGCCCTGGCAAGTCCGCATCCACATCAGAGGTAAGAAGAACGCCTCTGTCGTGGACCTCAGGACACATGTGGCATTCCGCCCAGTCCCCATGGAGGGAACCTCATTTTCCTCTGTTTGAAAGAGCGAGTGAGAAAGTTCGAAGGGCCCTAAAGAAATTATTTTATGTTCAGCCTGGGACAAAGGAGATTTAAGCATCCCAGGTGATTATGTTCAGGTATCAGAAGGGTATCTAGAACGCAAGACCCTAGCACAGGGATGTTGCTTGTCTTTTGACGACCGTTGCCTGATTCCTTGAGAAAGGACCTGGAACATGACAAATGTCCGTCAGTGCTTTTTGAAATGAACAAATGATGAAATGAATGACTTCGGAGCACAAGGGAACTGACTTGCTCTGTGCGGTGCCAAAGGCACTAGTGGGTAGAATTTTTAGAAACATATGCTTTGGTGAAACTTTTTAAGAAATTGCTTTTTAACAGCTAAGAATTCTCCAAAGATGAAGCAAACTTTGTAAGGGAGTGATCGGCTTCCCATTTGGGGGAAGCAAGTGGCAGTAGTATTCTTGCAGAAACTGGATAACCATCTGTCAAGCATGCTACAGCAATGAAAATACTGTTTACATCACTGAACACCACAAGGGTTTCATTTTTATCGTCTCTGCCATTTCTGTTAGAAAACCTTCTGCTGACATAAAACCAGCAAGCCAAAATGAAGGACTTTTAACCATTTGTGGAGGGACTCAACCAAGCAATCAAAGTGGCTCCCAAATGCAGGTACATAAAAACAAAATGCAGGTAATCTGTCAAAAATACAGATTTCTCAGTCCCACTTGATCTCATTTCTCTAGCTACTCCACAGTGTCGTAGCAATTGTCTCTTCTCTTCTGTAGATCACTTCTTCCTTCCCCACCGGACTCTTTGTTCTCATCACACAAACAGATAAAACCCCCAACTTGCAGAAAGATCCTTGCCTGACCCCACATTCCACTCCAAGTACCACTCAATTTTTCTTTCTTTTAATGGAAAATTCAGTCTCCACCCAGTTTCCCTCCTCCACCTGACTTGTGAACATCCACAAATACAGCTTTTGATCCTTGTCTCTGGGAGCATTTTAGCAAAGATTCCAGTAACTCTGTGTGGCCAAATCCAGTGGTGAATTTGCTATCTTCATCCGAGCTGACCATGCAGTAGCATCTGTCACAGAAGAACACTCAGACCCCTTTGCAAGGGACCCTTTCTTCCCCTCCAGCACCCCACACCCTGTAGTGTCTCTCTTACTTCAATGTCTCTCCTTCTCATGCTCTGTTCCTCCTCCTGACTGCCTAGCGCTGAAGTCCTCAAGGCTCAATACATAAACAGTTTCATTTCTTGCTTTGGTTTCTCCTCTTCTCATTAGTTCTCCAGTTATTTTGCTCTGGGTCACAACTTTATTTACTCTCTGTTCATGTAGTGGTCTTCACCCTACAGAATGGACTTCTCTTCTGAGCCCCAAATACACATCTAAATGTCTCCTTGGCATCTTGGATCTCATCTCAACATACTCAAGCCAAGCTGCTGGTCTTGCCAGTGCTTGAAACACCACTGAGCTATCTATGAATCTGCTCTCTCTTATAGTGTTACAGGAAAACTGAGTTAGACAAAATATTATAGGCAGTCAGATAGGGCTAGGCCCTCAAAGGAACCAGTGCAGAAGTTCAGATACCTTGCAACCTCTGAGGAGACAGGCACCTCCTGCTGTGGGCCAGATATCAAGACAAAAATCAGAACAAATACAACTGCATCCTAAGGGTCAACAGTCCAAATAGTTCTCTATCACCCTGAGGAAGTCAGGAGTCAGCATCTCAACCCCCTACAGGAAGAGTCACTGCTGTTAAGCATCCCCGCTTACTACGTGACTCCTTCCCTCATTTGTCCTTGATTTAATCAATTTTACCTGAGCAATCAATCTTATTGGTTAACTGTAGTTATGTCCCACCTTATGCCCACCTTGCAGGTTCCCATTTTCCCCGCCTTGGACTCATCTAACCTCATGGTTTTACTCTATAAAAGTCCCTAAAAATGACAGAGTCCTTGGCAACCCGCTCAGGCCCCCTTCTGTCCGTCAGACAGAAGCTTTCTTTCCCTCAATAAATATATCCTGCTGTTACCCTCCGTTGTTCCTAAAATTCATTCTTCGATTTTTAGAGAACACGAACTCGTGCCGGACGTATAGTAGGTTGGGAATTTCATTCCTCCATATCATTTGGAGGTCTGGGATCATTTTTCCTATATCAATAGCATACACTCAAACCGGCATACCCTGTCATCTCTATCTTTGAATATATTCAGATTATCAAGTTAGGCCTCTGCTTAACATTGCATACAAACATTAGCTAAAAACAAGTCAGCGACCAAGGATTAAAGTTTTAAAATCATAAAACTCTTAGAAGAAAACATAAGAGTAAATTGTTACAATCTTCTAATTTGTGATATATCCAATACCAAAAGTAAGAGTAACCAAAAAATAGTAAAGTTGCAATTCATCAAAAATAAAAGCTTTTGTGCATGAAAGATCATTATTAAGAAAGTGAAACTATAATATGAAGCTCTGAAGGCTTTAGCCTCTCTCTCAAAATTCATGTCAGACTCCTAACCTGCAAAGTGGCAGTATTGGGAGGTGGGGGCCTTGGGAGGTAGTTAAATCATGAGGGCTCTGTCCTTATGAATGGGATAAGTGCTTTTATAAAAGAGACCTTAGAGAGCTACATTTCTTCTTTGACCATGTGAGGTTACACTGAAGAGATGGCTTGTATGACACAAAATCTGCCCACATTTTGATCTTAGACTTCTTATGCTGTAGAGCTGTGAGGAATTAACTTCTATACTTTATAAGTCATTCCGTCTACAGTATTTTGTTATAGCAGCCTAAACAAACTAAGGCAACAATCTACACAGTAGGAGAAAACATTTGCAAATCATATATCTGATATAGGTCTGGTATCCAGGATATAGAAAAAAAATTCCTATAACCCAAGAACAAAAGGACTCACAACTTAATTGAAAAATGAACCAAGGACTTGAACAGATTATTTCTTCAAAGGATCTATACTAAACAAATACATGAAAAGATACTCATTGTCATTAGTCATTAGATAGATGCAAATCTAAACTGTAATGTGGCATTACTTCACATTTACTAGGATGGTTACCTGCTATCAAAATAAATGCAAAATAACAAGTGTTGAGAACATGGAGAAACTGGACTCTGGCAGATTGGCAGGCAGAATACAAAATTGTTTAGCTACTGTGAAAAACAATCTAGCAGATCATCTAGTAATTAAACATAAATTACTATACAACCTCTTAACTCCATTTCCAAGTATATATATTCAAAAGAATCAATACAGGTACTCAGAAAAGTACTTATTTATATACATCTGCTCATAGGAGCACTAGTCACAACAGTCAAAAATGAAAATATCCCAAATGCCCATCACAGATGAATGGATAAGCAAATTTTGGAACACACACACACACACACACACACACAACGGAATATCATTCAGCTATTAAAAATGAGGTTCCTGTATAACGCAAAAAATGGATGCACTTCAAAAATATTACACTAAGTGAAAAATTCAGGCCCAATATGTTTGTGGACTAGAGGGAAGATAAATGGTGAGGAAATGTTTAATGAGTAGAGGGCTTTACTGTGATGTATCAGAAATGCTTGCAACTCCAGAGAGATGGTGGCTGCATAATGCTGTGAATGCACTAAGTGCCACCATATTGTTCATTTTAAAAAGACTAATTCGTGTGAATTCACTGTCATGAATTATGTTTTTAAAATTCAGAATCCAACCCCTTCTGCTACCTCCATTGCTACCACCTTGGTCTGCATCACCATCTTCTCTCACCTGGATCCTTACCAAGCTCCTGAAGGTTCTGTCCTTCCCCATCTCTTCGGCCTTTTCTCAACACAACAGCCAGAATGATGGTTTTGAAAGTCAGATCATGTCTTTCCTCTGCTAAAAGCCTTCCAATAGCACTTAACCTTCTCAGAATCAAAGCCAAACTCCTTCAAATGGTCTACAAAGCCCCACACAAATTAGCCCATGACTGCTCTGAACGCATCTGACCTCATTCTCTTCCTTTCTCCACTCCAGTCACCCAAGATCCCTGCTGCTGCTCCTTCACCACTGCAGACACACTACTGCCCCAGGGCCCTTGCACTTGCTTTTTCACTGTTTATGATATCCTTCCCAGATACCTATAGTTCCTGGACTAATACCAACATCAGTTCTCAATTACCTGTCTCTCATGCAATGACCATACACACACAAACACACACCCCATCCTAGGTAACGTGTAGGAGCAGATTCTCCCTATTTACCTTCTCTGCTTTATTTTCCCCATAACATTTATCATCATCCATCATATAGTATATTATGCTTATGTATTGCATTTACTTTCTATTCTCCTCTAGATACTGACCAGAGAAACAAACAAAAGAGAGAGAGAGAGAGAGACAGAGAGAGAGAGAGAGAGAGAGAGAGAGAGAAAGAGAGAGAGAGAGAGAGAGAGAAAGGGCCTGCGATCTTAAAAGGACAGATTTTTAAACCTTTACATATTTGTTTGCTAAGGTTTGTGAGCACGGTGCGTGTAGAACTGTGACTGACTTTCTGTAACAGCTATCTCCAGGCTGCAGGTCTGTGAGTGAACAAACTTCAGCTCTTCCAAATCACAAAGTACTGCTGGCTAGGAATAACTGCAAAAGCCCCCCAAAAGTGAATATTCAATGGGGTTTATCTTAGTTTATGGCACTACATTAAGAAAGCTCAACATAAAACACACCCAAAGAAATAGAAAAAAGTACCATATTAAGTGAATGATTATTAAAAAAATAAGGATGAAACATCAGTTATTTTATTGACCTTATTATATAGTTATAACTGCTCTTTCAAAAATAGAGCAAAATCAAAACACCTACCACACAGGACAACATTATTTTTTCTTTTGAAATAGTCACCCCAAGAATATATCTGGCTGCATTTTACTGGTTTCTCCTTTGAGTTCGTCATCAATATCCAAGAAAACAATCAGAGCACTTAGGATTGATTTCTGCAATCAATTGGAAATCAGTAAAACACAAGGGCCTATATGGCTTTATAAACAAGATGTTTATAAACTTACCTTTCACATATTTTAAGACATTTACACATTCAATAGCAACAAAGATTTCTTTTCAAAACAACCAAAAGCCACGGTTTCACAACCCGGACTCTGTGATACACATTATAGGAAAGTCTACACGTCCTTACAAAACAGGCAGCTGTATAGTCACACAGTCCCACTGAACTAGTAAAAGTATTTTAGAACTGCTATCTAAAGATATCACACTCCAGCTCTCATGTTAATGCAGATAAGCCTTCATCAGTAAGCAAACTAATCTAAATCAAATTCCATCTAGTTGAAAATAATCATCATGTGCTGCCCAGAGGTGGCAAGTATGAATGAATGACTGAAAATACTCATGGTAATTGCTGGTTGCTATTTATGCTGACCAGACTTGAAGGAGTTTACTTAGTGAAATGACTAAGCATGCGAACCACAAATGCAAAGCGCACAGGAATATCACTCTTGACATCCACACTGAAAACAGCCCGGGATCCTCTCCCCAATGTCATGGTGTGGTCATTATTTCACGGTGTCAGATACACTGCCAGTGACAGAATGGAAATTTATAATTGTAGTCATTTCATTTTCAAGTAATGTACTAACCACAAGAGATGTTTTCTGCCTCAGTGGAGTGCAAGTTAAACATTGAAGTCTAAATATTATCTTTGAAAGCTTAGGATGTTTCTGCTTGTAAGTAGATATGTGCAAAATACTAACCATGAAAATTATTGAAAAAAAATTTTTTAATTCTCTGGGGTGGTTTTACCCTACAAGTGCCCCAAAACACACAAGAACATGTCATGGTGTTAAGTGGAGAAGAACAGTACACTAAGACAAACTTGCCACAAAACACCTGGATATTTAGGCTGGCTCCTGTCAGCATTCATCCTTCTCTGGGTTACACCAAAATGGTTTCGATCCCTCCAACATCAGAACTAGATTAGACATCAGAAAACCTAAGTTCTAATTCTGGGTCTGCAACTAACCATCTAAAGAGCTATATAATCATGGGAAAAGCCTATAATCTTTCAGAGCTCTAATTCACTTGTCTGTAAAATGAAAGGGTTGGCAATAAATGCTTTTAAAAAAAAGAGTAGAAAAATGCAAGGTAAAAATGACTACCTAAACATAATAGAATTGATCCTAACTTATAAAGCCAAGTACATGTATATGCCATAGAATAAAAAAATAAGAGTGAAATAAGAAAACATGACATTACATAGCGATGAAGAGGCTGGAAAGAACTAATGTACATTTAGTCCTGTAAGGAAGATTCCTATAAAATGCACTAAGAAAAAAAAATAAAAATACCAACTCACGAACTCTATATTCCCTTTGCCCCAGCAGTTCTACTTTCAGACACAAATTTCCAAAGAAAATATCAAAGTTTTCCAAAAAAGAATCTCCAGAGCAGCACTGTATATGAGACACCAAAGCTGGAAACAACCAGTATGTTCAAAAATAGAGATAAGAGTTGAGCAAAATAGAACAAGGTTTTGCTAACAAATATAGAACAAAGTTTTGCTAACAAAATAGATCGAGGGCCCATACAGTCATTTTTTTTGAAATACTGGTCTATCCTCATCCTCAAAGAGTGCAGCTATTCACCTAATACGAGACATAAAAGTTTGTTCACAAAATACGTTTGCCTTCTTTATGATTTCACAAAAAAAAAAACTCATATATGTGTGTGTGTTTGTGTGTGTGTGTATATATATATATATATATATATACACAACATATATAAAACTAGAAGAGAAACTGGAACTGGAGGGATATAACTAGTTCTTTTGGTTTGCTATTTCTAAAACATTCATGACATCAGCAAAAATTAAAAGGGGAATCGTGAATCTAGAATGCTTTCTCCACCACCACTGTGCTTCTTCTATATAGTTTTCCTAACATGAGTAGTACCATCTTACTTCTTTATCTAAAGCTTAATGCTTTTCAACTACTTTCACAAAGATTGTCACTCAATTGCTTAAAAAATGATCAGCATTTCATGATACCTGTACCCCACAATACGAAACTTTCACATGAAGGCTAAGGCACCACATGGATCCTATGTAGCCATACTATACATAATGGTCAGTCATGCCCTCTTCTCCCCAAATTTCAATAATGGGAAATTAGTGGAAACAGCAAGGCATACAAGTTATTATTTATGTTTTTAAAACAGAATAGCTCTTTTAGGTACAAGTCTATAATCCCAGCACTTGGGAGGCTGAGGCAGGAGTGTGGTCACTAGTTTAAGGCCAGCCAGGACTACACAGCAAGAACTGCTCTTCAAACAAACAAACAAAACAACAAAAAGCACAGTAAAAAACGTAAACATGCAAATACCACAGGATTAGACGAAGGAATGTTTTTCACCAGGTGGAAAACAGCAAAACTACAAAACATCATGAAATTAGTTAGTGATGTCTCTGAAACGACCTTAGTATATGGTTGACTATTCCAGGAAGCAAATTCCCCAGAAAACTGTCATGTACCCTTGTATAATACTACTTTCTTCCTTAAACAGCACAATGAGTCACGAGCCCACACCAAAAGTGATCATTCTGGTTGACTTAGCAATTAATTCCTTTCTGCTGTAGTGTACATATGGTGAATAGCCTAACTGTAATACATGGAACTCAGGGGCAGAATTATGGCACAGTATTTGGCTTTAGTGCATCAGGACACCAAAAATTCCAAAAATATAGACAAGGTAAAAGCAAGAAAGAATCATTTTAAGTATTAACTGCTGACAGCACTCGTAGAAACAGGTATGTTGCTACTTCATAAAACCTGAGGAAATTCTCCTTTCAAAAAAGTTTTATCGACAAGCCAATATTTTTATTTTTACTTACTTTATTTATTTACTTTTTTATACTGGAAATCAAACTCAGGGTCTCATGCTGGCCAGGCAGGCACTGTGCCACTGAGCTATATCACTGGCCCCAATAAATTTAAATAGTATGTTTTAAGGTTTAAGATGCTGGCAGTTCTCTAACGACTTCTGAGAATGATACAGGAAAAAAAAAATTATAGTATCTCATGTGGAAAGTTGTACCAGAGCATCATACACACTTCTCTCAGTGATTGGCTAGAGCAAAAAAAAACCAAAAATATTTTTATTCTTTCAGGTTTACAATTTCAGGGCAAAAAGGTTACACTAAAAAGAAACTGGTAAGAAGCCATGCCCATTTTTACTGTCAGAAGCACTGTCTATTAGAAAAGAAGCTATCATTTTAAAAACTACATGAAAGCCAAAATAATTAATCTTAAGTTAATGGTCTCTACTGGCAGACCATGTATTTGCCTGTAATCACCAAATTATGAGCTTTTAGGAAAAGGAATTACCCATTCAAAAATGAATTGCAGAAATATACTGCAAAATACAGAAAAATCCCACTGATATTTTCTGTTTGAATTATCCTGTAGTATTGTATCAGTATATTTTGCACAGTCAAATAACATCTACACACCATATAGGTTCTAGGAGGCCACATAATAATGTACAGATTTAAAGAAAATGACAAACACGCAGAACTTCAAGTTTCACATCAAGTCAAACAAAATTTCCACACTGCGATCTGAATTAAGCCATCATCATGTCAACCGTTACTCACTAGATAAGACAGCAATCCAGAGTTGAAACAAACTAACTCATTCTCTCATTAAAAATACCATGTGCTGAGGCAGGGATAGAAAGATGCCTTTAAGAAAATTAAAAATCAACTTCAGAAAATTCACTTAGGTGTGAGTAGATCATACTTTAAATAGAAATTAAAATAACATGTAAGTTGCACCCAAGAACGTTAGTAGCTAAGAGGCCATTTACATTTCAAAGGCTCCTGTCTATGGTATTCTTAAGTATTGTACCACTAAGATTTGTCAGTGCTATGGAGACACTTCAATTAAGGCTATGTGGTAGAGCTCTGTGTAAATTAATTAGTCGAGGTTACACAGATTTTCTAACTGCAGCTCTCTAAAACAGCCTTGGAGATATGCAAGATTTGCAGGGAATTAAAATTTAAATACATCTTACTAATCAATTCTACTTGCTTTCATATTTCAGTGACATTCTCTGTAATGATAAATAAGTCCATGAAAATACTACTAACTAAAATTTTATTTGCTTTCAACTGGAGCTAAAGGAAAGGTTTTTTTTGAAATTTTGCTTGTGATGTCCAGGTTTTATTTCAGATTTTATCTAGACTTACTGGCAAGGGTTGTCATATGATAACTACAGCAAACTTGATCCATATTTACATGGAAAATGAGTCTATATCTGAAACTCACACAGGCTACTAATTAGCTATCTAGTAATCTCTATAAACGATGTCATAACAAAAATACAAATTTCATGTGTCTCCACTGATATTACTTGTTAAATCAGTTCATTATAATGTAGGTAAATATTAAATTTTGACATGTTTTAGGAAAGATGATACTATAATAGTTGCCTTTTTTAAATTTAAATTCAAAATACTAAGTGATTTTTTGTCATGACTAATTTTTAAAACAACTAGAACCAGATGTCTGATGAGTCTTATACTTCAAAATAAGTAAAATATATGCAGAAAAAATACTAAAAAGCAGCTGTGTAAAGGATCATATTGTAAATCAAACAAGAAAAAAATGTGCAATTTTAAAGAGACCAGGAGATTTCCAACTATGTCCATAAGAGATGGAATCCTAAAGTCCCTACAGTCTCATTATAGTAATTGTGAAAAATTCAGACTTGTTATACAATAGAAATGATTTAGAGACGCTTTTGTAAATGGCTGATTTGTTTCAAGTGCATGGACAGTATATGTACAAATATATCTCGGGAGATTGTACCATTGAGAAGAGGCTGCCCTTCGTGCACATCCTTCGACAAGACGGCGCTGTAAACATCTTCAGGAAATCCAGTCTTGCATAATGCAGTTTCACCAGAAGCCTCTACAGATGCCTGCAACACAAGAAAACAAAAATGTGTGCCATGACTGCTGCCTCCTTCAGCAGAGAAACATTCCACTTGGCATCGAGCCTCTTTTTCTTCAACTGTCTTGTACAAACAACCCCTGTGTTTCAGAAGGGTTACAATTAGAATGTAGAGGGCAAAGGGTTAATCTTTTTGATAACTGGAATAGAAGAAACAAATCCCACTTGTCTAGTCCAGTGAAATCTAAATAATACACATTCCAGGTTCTTCTAAGGACTGACCATTTCCATTAAAATGGCCATTGTCAATGAAGAACTGCCAAGTGGGCTTGAGGTTGGGGGAAAGCCAAATAGACTCTGGGACCACACATCACCATTACTAACAAAAATTCTCATGAGATACATATGCATTGGAGTATGTAGATTTTTATTGTATCTATCAAGTTTGTTTCAGTATACCCTGTTCCTTAAAAAACAAAATTATATGTACTGCAGGATATATTTTATACCAAGTCAAACCAATCAAAAGCATGTATTTCTTATTTGAAAGACAGGGATATATAAAGAGCAATACAATTATGCTTCTTTCTTATACTTAAAATTAGAAAACAGCCAAGATTCTCTTGCCATCTTGTCTATCCACATATACACAGTCAATCACCTGTGTTCCTCTACACAGTTAACTCCTGTATGATTAGAACTGAGTCATACTAAATACTATTGAACTAACCCTGCAAGCTAGTTTCACTACCTCTTTTGGCCCTTCTAGCACAATCACAACACAATTAGCCCTGAGCAGAGCTCTGGTAGCAGACGTATCAATTATAGAAAACTCCACCCTGCACTGATACAGGTTCAAATACAGCAGACGGGAGAAAGGATACATGAGGCACCACAGGGAGCCCTTTAGCAGGCACAGGGAGAGCACTAGAACAATCCACACTGGTGTGAAGAACCAGAATTGATCAAAAGAGGAAGGGTTAGGCTCCAAAACAGGAAGAACTCAGAACAGGTATCTGGATGAAACAGTACAATGCAGCTTTACAATTAAAGGAAAACTGTTGGTGGGAGTGTAGACTGGTGCAAGAGTGTCAACTGGTACAACAACTGTGGAAATCAGGGTGGAGATTTCTTTAAAAAACTAGGATTAGAGGTACCATTCAACCCAGCTATTCCCCTTCTGGGTATCTTCCCAGAAGAACTAAAAACATCATACCAAAGCAATATATGTGCACCCATGTTTATAGCAGCACAATTTGTGATCGTTAAAATCTTGGAAACAACCCAAATGCCCATCAACCAAAGAATGGATAAAAAGATGCAGTTTTTTAAGAAAATGTAATGGAGTACTACTCAGCCATAAAGAATGATAAACTCAAGAATTTTATAGGTAAATGGATACAATTTGAGACCAAACTCATAAGTGAAATAAATCAGACCCATATGCATAAACACTATATTGTCTCACTAGTGTGAGAAGCTGAATGTGTAAATAAGAGTCAAAATGTGCAGCAGATATTGTGAATTGGGAAGAAATTGTTCAAAAGAAGAGAAACTGATGGGAGAAAGGGGGAAGGAAGGAAAAGAAAAAGAAAAAAATATATATATGTATACACAAGATAATTAAGATAGTTATACAGCTACTTTCTCTTAGTTCACTGAAAAGAAAGATTGGTCCTAATGATGCTTGGACAATATTTCAAGCCAATATCTTGTACTCTGAGTAACTACTATGAGGATAACAATATGCAATGTGTTAACTATTGTTACTCTCCTATTAACCTGATGTGAAACTGTTTTATTTTATTCCTACTTTTCTTCTCTTTAAAATGAAAAAACAAAACTAAAATAAAGGAAAACTCATATTATGTATAAAAAGTTTTGTATATACACTAATGTGGCTAAGTCCAGACTAATTCAACAGCAAACTGTTATTTCCAAATCTGAGAAAACACAGAAGAAAATTTATGAAACATCACACAGAATTTAACCTCAACATAGCATAAGCAGTGACACTGAGATAATGTTTCAAACCTATCAGACTGATGAAGAGTTTTAAGTCTGTAAAGTGCAAGAGTGCACTGAATAAACTCAACGATCTGGAGGAACCAACCACCTTAAACAGGTGTAACTGGCTGCCTTGGGGTAGAATTCAGCAACATTTTAGTGAAGGTGAATGTGCGTATACTCGACATTGCAGGGACGCTTTCCTGGCTGTTGTGGCAGATATGTGCAGGAATGTTCATTGGGGCAGTGTTTCAGAAACAGGAACTGGAATCTACCTAGCTGTCCATCAAAAGCAGGATGGACGCAGATATCTGCACACAGCCAAGGAGAGTAATACCTAGCAATGCTAAATTGAAAAATTGTGTATCCTCAGGGCTACATCTCAAAACAAAACTAAGCGAACAAAGAGTTGGGCAAAAACAAAAAAAAAAAAAAAAAAGAGAGAGAGAGAGAAATTCAATTACAAACCAACCTAGGAATTACTATCAGTTTTAGTTTAAAAACCTATTTGTGAGACATTCCAAATTCAAACTGAAGACACAGCACACAACAGTCTGAATTTTGCCAAAAACATAAATGAAAAGCATGATTGATGATTCCATTTATATCACATTTAAACAAATGGCAATATAGTGTTACGGACACATACAAATGTAGAAAGAATATAAAAACATACAAGGTAGTGACAGCAGCTATCCCAAGGAAGGAAAAACTAGGAACGCATCAGGAAAGATTGCATAGATGACTTCAAATTTATCGTGATTACTCATTTCTTCCAAAAATAATATAAAAGCAATGAGGTAACGTGAAGATTTGCGTAGCACATGGATAAAAATTGTAGTATTCCCTACATATCTTACATCACATGCACTATGTATTTCATAATAAAAAAAGAGAAAATATCAAGACCAAATATTGCGCCCTGCATGTCCGATGTTTCACAATAAAAAAACAGAAAATACTAGCAACCAAGTGAGAAGTAAGAAGTAAGGCTTACTATACCCATCAAGTTGGAGACACCATAACTAACATGATACTTGATACCTGGAAATCCGCAGGTATTTACACCGCCAGCCTGGCATAGAGTGGACACTCACCAAAAGGATGCTTTTGCTGTCAGATAAACAAAACAAATAAAGGGAACGCCCCAGTTCGCCATGAGAAGCGCAAGACTGTGTCCCGCTGCGGAACATGGGACCACCTCTCGGGGAGGCGGGTCGGGGAGGAGCTGGGCAGGCTAGAGGGCAAAAAGCAAACCATTGGAGGCACAGAGTGACACATTTCAACTCAAGCATTCTGGTTAGGGCAATGCTCAGGTTTACAGGGAAATCCTTGAAGATCAATGAGGTCTAAATTGAAGATCAATGAGGTCTCGATACTGGAGGAAAGTGAAGCTTTTCTTTAATCAAGGACCAGTGTCGCTTCCCCGTGGCTCTGCCCCGAGGTAGGGAAATTAGCAAAGATGGATCCATGCCCCAAACCCACAGGACTGGGCTTTCCAGGCAGCATCAAATCAACAGGAACGAACAGGATGCTGGTTTCAGACGTCCAATCTCCTGAAAATAAAGGACCCTCAGCATGCTACCTCTTACCTACCCCATCTGTGCGCATCTTCCTCAGGTGTGGAAGGGCATCTCCCTGCCCTGGCTGACCGTGAGAATTACTGAAACCATGTTCGTAAAGCACATCTCCAACAAATCCTGGCAGTCAAGATAAACACCCACGGAAGCCCTGTATGACTTTGGGATTTTTATGTTCATTTTACTCAGCTGAAGACTCATCCAAATTCTCCCCCAAGACAAAAATGGATCCACAAAATAATATGCTGTGGTTAATCTATAATGTGCTTTCATCTCCATAGAATTATTGAAATATTTATTTCTCCCTAATAATTTATTAATTTCCCCTTTCAGGCCAAAACAGCAAAACTAACATGTTCAACAAACAAATAAACAAGAATCAATCAAACAAAGACAATCTCCACATTGGACACACTGCAGGCTTCCTGTATGCCATTTAACTCTTTCAGGTTAGAGAAGGTGCTGATACTAGGTCAGAGATGGTGAAGAAGCCCACAACTGATGACCAAACTCCAAGATCTTCCCACGGAAGCAAAGTTCACTCTTTGAAACCTCTGATAACAGTGGTCTTTTGGACATAGAAATTTCACTGGTCTAAAATCACAGCTAGAGCCAAGCGTGGCGATGCATCCCTATAACTCCAGCACTTGGGAGGTTAAGAGGCATGAGGATTGCTGTGAGTTCCAGGGCAGTCTGAACTATAGAGTGAAACCTTGTCTCAAAAACAAACAAACAAATAAACAAACAACACACCTCTAGTTAATGCTTGAATGTTCTGTAGTAGTGGTTCTCAACCAGAGGTGATTTTGTCCCCAGGGGACACCTGGCAATCTCTGAAAATATTTTTGGATGACACAACTTGGAGGGGGAGTGGTTCTACCGGCTTCTAGTGGGTAGCGGCCAGGAATGCTATTAACCATTATACAGGAACAGGTCAAGATCAATAAGGCCAAGGTTACAAAATCTTGTTATATGACATTTCACAAAAAGGGGTGTCCACCTCTCCTTTCACATCAATTTCACATCCCTCAAACAATTCATTAAATTCTTGCTGAGATACCCTCTCTAAAAGTCCAAACTCAACCCTTATGGCTCATTCCAACATCAAATGATTGCTCAGCCAGGCCCATGATGAAGTTCTGACATTAGAAGTTGAGAAAGAATTCAACTTTCAACCAGTTCACAGTGGACACAAGGAAGAGGTTGTGCATTACCCACATTTTTCTATCTTTGAAATGTGCAGAAGTCTGCAAGATTTTCCTGTAAAAGGCCAGGTAGTAAATATTTCAAGTTTACAGGCTTGGGATCTCTGTTAAAATACCCAGCTTGGTTACTGAAATGCAAAAGCAGCCATAGATAATTGGAAAATGAAATGAGCATTGTTATGTTCATTCCAACAAAACATTATGGATACTGCAACTTGAATTTCCACTGTCAAGTGTCAAAAATAAGATTTTTCTTTTTATTTTTGAAAGTATCTGCACATTGAAAAATGCTAGAAACATCCCTGACTATACATAAAGAGGCAGCAGGATTATAGACTGCAGATCCCCAGAATAGTGTTTTACAAAACATTGGGATCTGACTTAATGGTCCTAAGAGTTCCCCCATGAAACTATTAGCATTTTATAAATGAGAAAATAGGTTCTCACAGGCAGTGAAATACCCAAGACCTCACATCCAGAGAAAGGAATAGGCAGGATTCTAACTGCAGCCTTTCTAAGTACAACAAAGAATTATTATTCTTTCAAGAAACATGTACTGAATGTCCATTTGTTACTGAAAATGGAGAATGAGGCACAGCCCCTGCCCCTAAGTAGCTCAAGGCTTAATGTGGGAAGCAGAAATACTTAGAAGATATAAAAGCCTGGGGGGTATGCTGGGGGCCTCCCAAGCACAATTCAGGGGCAACAAGGCCCAGGGGTGAAAGGGTGGCAAGAAAATCATCCCAGGCATACAGGGCTTGAGCTAAAACAAGGCAGCAAGAAATACTATCATACCCAGGGAATGACAATGAGTTTAGTGTCACTGGAGTCCAAGAAGCAAGACAGGATGTCACAAGTTGAAGTTGAAGTGTTAGACTGGGTTAGCTCATAGATGGATGAGGGATTGGGGTTAGAATACCAGCGGGTGAGGGACGACCAGGAAAGCTCAAGCAAATTATATTTGATAGAGCATTCTCTGAAATGCTCCGTGGGAAACAGTGATGGGTGATAAGTTAAAGTCAAAGGACAAGTTACAACTCAGACTTGAACCAGGGCAGGGGCTACGGGGATAATGAAGGGGCAGATTTTTATCAATATGTAGACAATTACAATCAATGGGGCTTACTGAGATCAGGGACTCCCTGTGTGATGGAGGGAGGAGGAAGTTATCCTTGCATCCCATCCGTTTCCAGCTGAGTGACTGAGAACCCAGTGCCACAAACTAGAAAAGATAATCGTGAAATTATAATGCCAGGAACAAAGTGCTAAAGAAGCAGAAAAAATGGGATGATAAATCTGCCTGGGGAAGTCAAAGAAGATTCCATAGCTGAAGTGACATTTAGGTCCTGACTTTAAAGGAGATTAAAAATTTGCAGGAGAAAGAGGAAGAAGTGGAAAAAAGCATCCTAGGCAAAAGGTACAGCAGAACAAAGACCCTGTTGATTTATGTCGAGCTTGTAGTCTACCAATACTACACTGATCTATTTTACCAGGCAAATAGTAAGTCACAGCTTCCTTTCCTAGTATCTTTGTTGCTACATGGGGGCTCTCAGGAACAGTAATTTACTATCAGTCCCCTGAAATCTGATCTCAATAAATTAATCATTCCAGCTGATTTTGATCATTTCTCCTAGGATTATGTGTCAAGAAAGGCTAAGGAAACACCCTAATGTCTTCATAAAAATACTAAAGACCAGGCATGCCACATGCCCTCACATGACTATTCCCCAGACGTGACCCAGGGTTGTAAGCCAAGATCTGGAGAAAGGGCAGTCAGTGGCGTTCAGGGCATGGACTCTGATGTCCCAGAATACCAGACTTGGAATCCATTCACTACTGGCTGTGAGACCTCAGAAAAATCATAGTCTCCCCATCTGCACAGTACAAGTAAGTAACACAGATAGGGCAGATGTGAGGACTAAATGTAAATTACATGTAAGGCAGTCAGGTTGGTGTGTGACGCGTGGTCATTCACGGTATCAGCTGTTAGTCATAGTGGTATTAATACTACTAGGATGTCATGAATCTGAATCATGGTACATCTGTCATGTTCCCAAACTTGTTCCGCATAGTAAATCATCTGGGACATTTGTTCAAAATACAGATTCTTGGAACCTGAAACTCACCCCCACAGAATCTCAAGGGAATGTGGTAGATGAATCTGTATATTTAGTAAGTGCCTGCTTCTTGAAACCTTTCTCAATCCCAAAGATCGCACACCTACCTTTTGGCCCTAGTTTTCAAGTCGAAGAATTTAGTAACAACAAGAAAGAATACAGAACCAATTATTTCCCAGTTATTAATCCCAAGCTGTCTCTCCTTTTGGTTGAAAACTACATCTTGTTGATTTTGTCTTTTTTTCTAATAGGGACATGACTCTGGAGCCCATCCTTTAATAATTCTCTTCTTCTGCATGACTGCTCAAAGATGAAAAGCAGTCGGCCAGTCCTCTCAGACTACCAGGGTGAAATTCACGCTGGCCAGAGGACCTGAACTCATTTAGTGCTGCTCCATGCTCTTACACAATCAGCTCACCTATCTTGAGTTTCAATTTCCTTTTACAAGTATTTGCTCTACTCTTCCCAGGCCGAAGATCGACCTCCTTGTCTAAAAAGGCAGAAGTGTAATAGGAGTTGAGAAGTCCTGCTTGCCTGTTACTATCAGTCTCTCTTTTCTGGTCCTGAACGCGCAGCAACATAGTTTTTTGTTCTTGTTAAATTCTTCCACAGTCTCGATACTGCGGGCTTTAAAACCCCCACATCCACTACTTCTTTAGGTTCCTGTTACCATTATTCTTTTTTATACTCATCTTTGGTCACTGGATCTACTTTCCAATTTCCTCCCAGTCACTCCTAAATCCAAGCTCTTAAATATTCCATGTGAAATCACAATGACCTGATTCTTTAATCACCTCTCCTCACTTCTCTACTTTCTCCTTGATCAAGATAATTTATGACTATTAGCTAAAAATGTCACACCTGAAAGCAGTCCACACCAAAGAGAATCATTATCTTTTCTTTCTAGCTATGAAGACTGCCTACCTAAAGCCCAAAACAATGTTATCATAAACTCTTAAAACCACCTGGATGTTTTCTGCCCAAGCATCTATCTCTTCCTTTTTCCCTATGAGATATTCTATAGTCGTAATTTAATACCGAATAGGCTATTGTGTTATTATCAAATGCAGTCAACAAAGCTAAAGCCTCATTATGTTTGTTCTACTCACTCTTCATGGAGAGAAAGGCAGTAATGTGCACAGTATTGAGACCAAGGCATCTCGGGCAAATCTGCTTAGGTCTATAATCAGCTCTGTCCTCTGCTACCTTTGTGACCATGACAAGCTACATAACCTTATTTATGACCCATCTTTTTGTTCTGCAATAATAATAGTAGTAGCAACAATAATAGTTTTAAAATGTGGGTTCTGAAAGATTCCTGTAAAGGGTATGTAGAGCTTAAAAATAATTCCTGATTTACCGCATGACAAAGGGGAGCTAGTATGTTGTTGCTATTGTTTTTGTTACGGATATTTTTTATCTCCTTGCTCTTTGAGTACCTGAGAAATATTTTAAAAGAAAAAGAGTAGGGGAGTGAGTGTGCAGTTCACTGGTAGAACACATGCTAAGGATGTGCAACACGCTCAGTTCAATTCCTAGCACCAGAGAAACAAAAAGTGCGAAGATTGTAAAGGTCACCAAGGTCACACGAAAACAAAAATTCATTCACAAACATGGGCAAAAGAAACAAGTGGAATTCCTTGCATAACATGTGGTTTCTGGCTTAAGGGATAGAAAAAGTAGTGGAGGGAAGGGGCATAAGTATGGTAAAACTTCTGCTTTGGGGTTATGTCTTCCAAGTGATATAAGCAAATATAAATAATGAAGACATTGTTAAAGTGGTTAGTTGGATGCACAATAATATAATGATGGAAAGGTTTAAGGCCAATTCTGCATGACTAATTTTTAAAATTTTCAAATCCAATTTGTCACTATATAATTGCATTTGTCAAATTTTCTATATTTCACAGGATTCCACCCATGATGTTGGAAGCATTTTAAGAAGATTACTCAAGAGTTGCTACCACCCTTTAAAGATTTTTCTCTGTGGCAGTAATGCCATTGATGACACTTTGAATTTCATACCCCTGAGAACATGCTTATGGGCAAAAGACTGGATCCAACAGACCCATCCTTTACTTTTCTACTGTAAATTTGTACTTCAGTGTTATAGTAGTCTGCTGTGCATTTCAGTACCTTTCCTTGAGGCATGCAGGAAACAATCTATGTGTTAATGGCAACAAGTGTGGATGTGTGCAAAAATGGCAAAATGGGATTTGAATTCACCCTTATGATAGCTCCATGGAGTAGTTTTGTGTATGTTTACCCACGCATCACAGAGGGTCCCATAGACACACCACTCCTCAGGACTTTTTTTTAAAGTTGTTTT
The DNA here is from genome assembly GCA_004363535.1 of Dasyprocta punctata. Classification (NCBI taxonomy): domain Eukaryota; kingdom Metazoa; phylum Chordata; class Mammalia; order Rodentia; family Dasyproctidae; genus Dasyprocta; species Dasyprocta punctata. The sequence goes on from RJWM01000939.1 coordinate 29,510, forward strand.
CAGTTTTCTCTGGTATGAGTAGCCCAATTCAGTACAATGGCACATGAAAAATTAGATTTGAAGGAGGTCAAAAGTGAATCATCAGATTATTCATGCAAGGATGATGAAAATGATTCATTATGGTAAAATACATGCTTTCATAATGGAAGAGCAGTGTGGTGGTAGATGATGATGATGACATTGACGTTGGCCATGCGAGTCAACATTCCTGTGACAGTGAAATGGAGCAAGGATCAACTGATACAGCCACAGGGAATGCAGACCTCTTTGATTCAGATGACAAACAAAACAGCAAAATGAGTACATATTTCACTAGTTGAAATGCTGCAAAATGGCTAGTCAACCAAATGGAACAATTTGATGTTAGAACTAGGTCCAAAAATACAGTAAAAGTCTCAGTAGGAGAGAATGCCAGCACTGCCATTTAGTGCTGGACACTGTAATGACAAAATGCTACAAGATACTGTGAAGTACAGGAAGGCTGAAATGCAAGTAAAATGCTCTGTATGCACTAAAAGCCACATTAAAAATATATTTATTATGACACAGTAGTAGCTGAATTGAAAGCATTCATAGGTCTACTGTACTTGGCACAGGTTTCTCACGGTGATCACAGGAATGTAAAAGACTTATAGAAAAGTGATGAGTCAAAATATGGCATAAAAATTTATGCCCTTGGAGAATGCAAAGGCACAGCTATGCTTTCAGTTTAGACATTTATCCTGGACCTCAGTCATCAGGTCCTTCTTCGCATAGGAATAAACTGAATGATGTTGTGAGCAGACTTCTTGCTCCCATTTCTCCTAATCAGAATGTGACATTCAACAATTGAGTTGCCAGTTTCCAACTGATGTTATATTTGCTAATAGAACACAAGCTGACCAGCACAGAAACTATACACAGGAACAAAGCAGAAATTTCAAATAAAAGATTGCAATTTCAAAATAAGAGAACTGCATACTTCCATCTTTGAATTTCAGAAAGATATAACATTGGCCTGGTATACGGCAAAGAAAAGAAAACTGGTACTGCTGATGTCAACATCTCACCATGATGGAAACAGTGAGGGGAAACCGTGACAGAATGGAAGCCTGAAATGGAAACTTTCAACAACAAAACCAAATGTGGAGCAGATGTTGATGAGTTACGTAGCAACTGTGTCACTTGAAACACAAAGCACTGGCCAATGGTCGTGCTTTACTCAATCTTAAACATGTGTGGCATGAATAATTTGACAGGTTACAAAGAAAATAAGTGCAGAGAAATTTCTCACGGAGAAATTGTCTTAGAGGATTGGGATGGGAGCACATAAGAGATCATTTACAGAAGGAAAAAAAAAAAAACTGTGTCTACCCAAGAACTACACCAAAGAACTGTAGAGCACACTGGTGAGCTGACATGCAAATGGGCAAGCACAGCATCACGAAGACCTACAACAACAATGGGGAAAAAAAAAGGATGTCAGCTGTGCCCTCCAAGAAAATACCGGAAAACGAACTTATGACTATCGGTGCAATTGATACTTGTGTATGGAGCATGCAATTCTCATATGTGAAGATTGCCTTGGGTGTGACACTTGAAACAAAGTTTATTTTTCTGGTAGAGTTCTATTGGTATTTTCATTGCAGTTCATATAGGAATTTATTTCTGGTGTTAACTTTTAGGTTTTGTAAGGAAGTACACAGCTGATATGAAAATGTTGATGTCTAAACACACAATACATAATAAGAATTTAATGATTTACCTATTTTTACATTTCTGTTCACTACACACTACTCATTACAATAAGAACGTCCTGACAAAACCACAAGACCAATGAGATGTCAAGTATGTCTTACAAAATGACCAGGAAAACAAAAGACATGTGCTGTTAGTGTAAGCGATGTGTGCACAGGGAATGTGTTCCTGCCGTGTGCAGACTGCCTTACGTATGATAACTGAAGTAAAGATTAATTTTTTGTAGAGCGTTATTGGTATTTTCATTATAGTTCATGTGGGAATTTATTTCTGATGTTTTATTTTATTTATGTTTGCTATTTTTTTCTGATGTTCTTTTTTAGATTGTACACCAAAAACTAGTCAATGTTGAAAATTTTGATGCTTTTCTTATAAACAATAAATATTAAAAGCTCAATATTTTATTTTTGTGATATTTCTCCTCTTAAGTGCTCATTGTTTGATATAATAAAATTCATAAAATTAATATTAATAATTCAACAATAGAAATACTCTAAAGAATAAACATGGTTCCCATGTTCATGTGCCTTTGTTACAAAATCAGTCTTGTGCTTCAAGGGTGCAAATGTGCAGCTTGACCCTGAGGGTGACCTCAATGTTTTGTTTTCTCCTGTACTAGTCTGTATGGAGATCACAGCACTTCGCACAGGTCCCTCGACTGTTGCATTGCTTTCCTGAAGCTCTGTAGACCAACTTAGATGTGAAGAACAGCCCCAGACCACACCTCTGCCCACCCAGTGAGGGCCTACATTGCTTCAATTGCCTTCTTAGAATATGTCCTTGACTACCTCTAGTATCCTTCCTTCTATGTTTCTGATTGTCCCTTGTTTTAATCAAGCAAGGACAAACAGAATAGTCAAATAATAGCACTGATGCTGGCACAGGAACCTGACAACCCAACAGAAACTAAATTCTGAGCCCCAGTACAACAGCCAGTGGGATACAAGTCTGGGTCCAACACACAATATTTGAATTGGAATGTCACCTTCACAGGCACTCAGCCTACAGAAGCCTGGGGCAATACAGGAACCTAAGCCCAGACCTACTGCGTCCCTGGGAGTGGTGGTTTCTGAGGTTTCCAGGCTTCCTAGAGGAAAGTTTCAAAAGACAGATTGGAGTTGACAGTAAGTATCCAAGGTGGTTAATGGAGTGGGTGACAATAGAGCACCTGTAGATTTAGTTGGCTTCAGTAAATGTTTCACACAATCATTAGGTAACAGTACAAGCAGCTGTGCAACTAAACTGACATTAAAAGTTCCAAAAGTGACTAAGGCAATTCCAGAAGAGATGGTCAAGCCTGGTGTGGACTGAATCTGCCCTATCAACTCATTATACTCACCAGAGACTGCAATGTGCTTATTCTGAATATTCACAATGTCATTACAGTGTATAGTACTTGACACTGGATTGCATTTATGATCACTCTGGGAACTCAATCAATACAATGATTATCAATGATTACAGTATCTATTGAGTGCTTATCACTTGCCTGTAAGTATGCTACAATGTTTTCCATGAAAAATACTTTATTTAAAGCACCAGAACAACCTATAAGGTAGGTAAGGTTAGTGGTGCCATTTCTCAGGCAAGGAAGGAAATTGGAAGGAAACTCCCCTTGGTCATTTAGCTCTTTTGCCTAAGGACAGCATTTAATCTACCACATGACTTAGGGGACCACCTTTAAACACCTCCCAAATACCCAAAAAAGCCACGAGGAAGCATTCACATACACTGACACATTCCATCCTGTGTGAACTGAGACTAAGTGGAAACTCTACCTCCTCTCATACTTAATTTTTCCTAAACTATAATGCTGACATATTATGTTATATAACATAAAGACATATGATAATAAAATACTTTCAATGTTCCTGTTCACTATGGAAAAATCTGGAGAAAAATGACATCAGGTCAAACTTTATTTATTTATTTTTTTTTTTGCGGCACCAGGGATGGAACTCACAACCTCACACCTGTCAGACAGGGGCTTAAGTCACTGAGCCAAACTCCCAGCCCTGGTTTTTTTGAGGCAGGGTCGCACTGTGTAGCTCAGGCCGGCCTTGCGCTCACGTTGTAGCCCAAGCTGGCCTGGAACTCACAACGCTCCTCCTACCTCAGCTTCCCAAGTGCTGGGATTAAAGGCGTGCGCCACCAGGCCCTGCTAGGTCAAACTTTCTTAAACAGCCTTTTTTTTTTTTTTTTTTTTTTTAGGTCTTCCAAATCAAAGCTCTCTCTCCTACCCTGAACTCTTCTAAAAGTATACATAGAAAATAATCAGTAAGTTCCTATCACAGCTAATGTATTAATTTTCAGGGGCAATACTGATGAGGGAATAATTACAGTCTGTAATAAACTCTTTGTACATTCTCTGTACTCTGGAGTCCCTTGTATTCATGTACAATTAGGCTTGATTCATAAAACCCAGAGCATGGTTTCACTTTTTAAAAATGGTTACAGATGTTTACAGTCTCCACAACTCTGATTTAATTAAAATAGATGGCCATAGTGGTGACTTACCTAATTCTCAGTCCTTGATAAGATAAACACAACCTAACTACAATGTTGTTCTTCTGAGAAAATGACGTTCAGTGGCACAGCTTCCAGAAATATGCCACAGTAAAAGGAGGGCACAGTCGGTAACTTCAGATTTCAAAGATGTTTCTTAACTTGCTCCACAAGCAGCATCCTGTCCAATAGAGTTCTAATAGATCAAGTCACAAAGATGTATATTCACAAGCCCTGTATGCTAACTGCTTCAACTTGAGGAAGTACCAGCATTTTCCACCCATAGATAGCATGAGTGTCCTAAGCCTGGCATTTGGATCCTTTGACTATGCAAGCTGTAGAGGGGGATGCTACTTCCCTGCTTGACACTAGGAATTCTGCTAATAAGCTTCCCAACTCCTCACTGCACCTAGCAGCTACACTGAGAGGCAAAGTACAATTCAAGAGTGGACCTCTAGGAGTTCCCATGATCCTTCTCGGGTTGTCCCCAAAGATCAAGCTACTTCCATAATACCATAGCATTACTTGTCTTTTCACTCTTGTTCTCTCATCAGGGTAAAGAAGGCTTTACTAGAGGTTACATGATGTGTCACACCTTAACAGAAAAAAATGCAGAAGCAGATAAGAAAAACCAGCTGTCTCATCATGAAGCCAGATTACTAAAAAGATTGAAAAAATGTAGGTGCATAGTGCTTACTTTTCACACTAATTTTGTGTTTCTCTTGGAAAATGTACTCATTTTTTCCATGAAAATTAATATTTACATTGCACAGGGAAAATGGGTTTGATATTTTTAAATAAAGGAACATCACTGAATTTTCTAATTTATGGCAAACACTAATATTACACACACTATAAAAGCTCATGAGAGTACTCAGTAATATTTAAGAGTATAGAATAGTTCTAAGACATTTGTGAACTCCTGGTCTCACGAAGAGAAGGATGGATTTAATTTGCCTGAAGGCTACATTTGAAAAAACCATCTGGGCAGCTGGTGCCCAACCTGTCCTCTACTCCTCCCGCCTGGGAGTCACAGGTCCTCAGAAAACAAGTGTGGTGATCTCATTTTCCATGCTGGGAGTTCGCAGATTCCCTGCCGTTCTGGGGGTGGGGTGGAATTCTGGGACTCTGGGATTCAGTTTCAGCAAGGAGATCCGTTCACAGATAATGGCCATAGCCCCTGTCCTTGCACTTAATCCCAACTATGGTGCTATTTTCCTGTCTGTTCTGCTGATTCTTCTGACGTTTTATTTGGTCCACAATTCAGGCGGGGAGAAGAGGCCCTATTCATTAGGCCCCTTCAAGGACTTCAGCATTTGGGGAACTATCTGGTCATCTGAGAAATTAAAAAAAAAAAAGTCTAATGTTGGGAGATGAAGTTTTGGGCAGAGGAAATAGTACGTGACCCAGGCTCTGCCTGTTTTTTTAACTTGGTGGTCTGTAGCCTTGATTGGGCAGTGGCTGGTTTTTGTAGTGAAGCAGGTGGCTTTTAACATCAAAAGGCTTTCATTCATAAACCACAGGGTGTTTTGAACTTGATGTGTGACCACAACTTGAGGCAGTTTATTCTCCGGGAAAGTGGTTATTAGAGAGAGAGGGCTTAGAAAAAAATAGTAGGCCTCAGAGCAGCCACAGGCCAAAGGTCTCAGTGAAGAGGAGATGTCCAGTGACCTTAGCCAACAGTGGGCACGTCTGAGCAACGGTGGTTACAGCTGGGCTGGGGCAGGGATTTGAGGTAGCTCAGGACTTCCAGAAATGCTCATGGTCCTAGCCTGAATCAGCAGGGGCAGCTGAGGTAGAGAAAAAGGGAATTACTTCAAAATCTACTGCCTAAAGGCTAGTGAGCAGTACAATATTTCTATTTTTAAGACGATGAGCTCAAGAGGCCTAGTAAGGACCTCACTTTAAATTATTTGTGACAGGCTTGCAAGTCTTTATATAAAGGACTGGCCACTTCAGTTTCAAATTCCACTCTGCATTCAGGAGCAAGGAGGGCACATCTTGGATTCTCATGGCTTGACCAACAGCCTTAAGGGCAGACTCTAGGGGCTCAAAGGGAACTGTGGGCTACATGTGCTGGCTGTGAACTGAAACTTGATTCAGGGAGGCTTCCCGGGGCAAGCTCAGTGTAGCACCCAGGTAATTATGGGGAAAAAGATGGGAAAGTCCCAGTCATACATAGTGAGTTTTCTTTCAAAAAGGTGATATTTGAGATATTGCCATTTTAGTACAAAGATGGTCTCCATCTTTGTAAAATTGCTTTTGTCTCGAATCTAGCACATCCAATATCTTGGAAGTTTCCATTTCCTTCTTTGAACTCTGTATTCAGTCTATAAGGCAAGGGTTACAGATAAGATGCTCAGACTGTTTAGCACCCAGGAGAGGTTGAAAAGGAAAATATTTTCTGGGTCCACTGTCAAGCTTTTCCCGGGTGTCATGGGCTCTTAGTTACAGGCGTCGGAACACTCAGGACAAGAACTAGGAAAGTTCTGGAGCAGATACTGGCTTACTTTCTGACTCTAGAGGCTGTTAACACCACTACTACAGTCATTTTATATGCCCCAATTAGCATCTGGGAGATTGGAGAGTGAAGCTACAGATCTTTCAAGACATCATGAAGTTGGGAGCAAGATTATCCTGACCAAGGCTCATCTTCCCAAGGGGCGTGGTCACACATCTGCACTAACGCATACTTAACAGTTAAAAACCTGGGCCTGATAGTTAACCCAAAATCTGGGACAATCTGTGTAGCACTCTTACATCTCACTTCCAAGTAGTAGATCCTACTCTAGCAACACTCGTGAGTTCTGTCTACCTCTGGTGGACTTGGATGAAGTAACTGGGCATACAGACTCTGGTCCCTTGGCCAGCTTTCTGTGGGGAGCAGCCTACTGCCAGCCGGGGCAAGTGTTGGTACACTGTAGGGCAGGACAACTGAGGGAAGCCTGACCTCATCCTGCACAAGAATGGGAGTGCACGGGTGATTAACTGGATACATTTAAGTCACATTCCCCAGCTTTGGCTTTACCAGTAATAAATGTTATATTTTGGTTCTCTATCTCCTGATTCTTTTGTAATATTTGTGCAGAACTTAGATGGATGAGAAGAATCAGTTTTAGGCCCCTCCAAGACAACAAAATTGTCTACAAAGTCATGGTTTTACTTAATACTCAAACACTAAGATTAAAAGGTCAAAGGGATGTCTGACCAAATAACATTGTTACACCAACATTAAGGCCATGGTCATGAACTGGCTTGGATGGCTTGATACTGAGGGCCTAAGAGCAGACAATCAGGACTCTGCTAAGACTGGTAACAGAAAGCAACAAGCAACCTTGGGTTACTGGGTTAGTATAGTTCTTACCAAAGCTAGTGTGAGGCCAGAAGAACCAGGGCAGGTTACAGAAGGAATCATCAATGACCCACCAGATAGATACTGCATCTGTTGAAGTTACCACCAAGGAACTGCATGGCCACTGACAGTAACTGCTGGCTTGCACACCCATCCTGTGTCTGACTCAGTCTGTTTGATCTTCCCATTCATGAGGTCAAAGTTTGCTCCCTGAAGCAGAAATCCCTTAAATCCTTATTGGGAAGTCCAAATCAAGAACAGGGATGCCATACCTTAGTAGAGAGCTGGCCTCACTGCCGTAACTCTTCGAAGACTAGAAGAGATTTATCTCTGTAACCCTGGGTGTACTATCTTTCAGATTTCCAAGGAACTCTTGGCATTACCAGAGATGTATAACTCAGTTCAAGCCCTGTCTTCCGCTTCCCGGCAGTGTGGCTTCAGGTGATTAGTGTATGGTAGGTCCTGTTTAGATGTTTATAAAAAAATCATGATACTAATGCCCACCCATCACATGGGACTGACATGAAATATTATTATATGAAACAATACAGGTACCAAATCTAGGAATGAAAACTCTAACATCTGGTTACTTACAAATAAATGCCCACTTTGTCACTTAAAAGAAGCCTGGACAGTTATCCATGTCTGTGTCATAATACATAAAATCAGTATAAATATTTTTGAGGATTAAATAAGTTAATATGTCAAAAGTTCTTAGAACAGTGCCTACAGCATAGTAAGTACTCACAAATAATATTATTTTTTTAAGAATTACACTAATTTAAAAGCAGTATTCCTTGCATTTAATTGTCAAAGTCACCAGCATCCATGAGAACAATGAATCTACCTTCACTTTTATGCAGATGCTGTACAGACATCAACCATCACAAGAACAGAATGCTCAACCCTCTGCTCTACAGGTTCCTACTGCCATGTTAAAAGAACTCAGGGACTGACTGGTTCTGGCCTGGTCTACACACATATGTGCATGCGTGTGCATGTGTCCATGCCAGGACACTGAAGAGTTAAAAAGACAGATCTTGGGAAAGACAATGGAATAGCTTGTTTGACTACCTATTATTTTCATATCAAATTGCTGGCAGAATAATACTCTTCATACACTCATTTTTTTTTCCTAATTTTAAAGATGGTAGAATTGTTGTATCAACCTAGACTACATCTGTTGGAATTTAAGGAAGACTCTTAAAAAAAATATGTGCCCTTCAGCTGTGGTTTCCAAGTGTGAGCCAAGAAAAATTGGGGGCAGGTAGTCATGCAGAACTACAAGTCATCCAGCTGTAACACTGGACACAGAACAAAGCCTTCTAAGTACTCAAACTTACTTTAAAAATTACATTTTCTCCTGATTGATTTTGTTTGTGTGAAACAATAGTAAGAACCAAGGCCCTAAATCTTCTAAGATCTAACATCTCGCTCACTACATAAAAACATTTTTCTATATACACACATACCCATCCTGAGCATACTGAGTATATCAAGGAATAGAACTGTCCAATATGTTGTCCACACTCACACAACACGTAAGCCTCAGCCAGATCATCTACCCCCAAAGTCTTTTTCTTAACCACTGTACCCACAAGCCACCTGAACTACTATAATTGTACCTTAACAACGAACAAAGAGATACAAAAATGAATAGAAATGTTATTCTTGATAAAGAACGCATTTCAATTCAGAAAAATAAAACTATATGATAAATGAGGACTAAAGTGCATGTCCATATACATAAAATTGGGAGAAAAAAGGAAAAAAGGCCTTCTATTTCACACCATGTGCGAAAATAAATTTCATGAGTGTGAAGTAGCTAAATGTAAAAATACAAACTGATAAGTAAAATCTGATATAGCTCAAGGTTTCAGAAAGCTGTCAATTTATATCTTGGTTCATTCACCAAACAGTAGTACTCCAGATACACATCATATATATTACATATGAAAACCAAGATTCAGAAAAATAAGGTATTGAAATCTGACAATAACCACTATACATGCAAGTACAATATTAAAAATTGTCACCTCTTTTCAAAAATGCTTTCATATGCCATCCTAACATGCCGCAAGTAATCTGCAGAATAATCCGTTGTTGTAAACATTTGAACACACCACCATGTCCCTTTAGAACATAGTTTCCATCAAGAAGGCCTCAAATAAAAGGAAAATATCATAAACCAAGTCAAGGATTTAACTCATATTCATTTAGAAGGTACTTTAATCTTCATACATTGGTAAATTAAATCAGTGATTACATGATAGCCCTCTTCAACCTGAGAAGACAGAACTGTAAATAAACTTTAATGCCAAAAACATAGACACTATATTGCAATTACTTTTATGATTAAAGAATGTGTAGCAGCTAAAGCAACTTAAATACAAATTATATATCAATAAGCTAAGGCCACACAAATAGTACAATCTTTTTAAATGCAGTAAAGCAAACTGAAGTTCATATGTGTAAGAACATAAATAGAGTTGCCTTGAGCAAACACATCTTTGGTGGGCAACTAACCACCCACGGAACTTGGTTCCTTAGTCTTTTTCATTGTGAACAGACTTACACTCAAAATCCAGACCTATCACACCATCATTAGAAGATGGAGAGAAATGCTTCAAGGAAGATCTCTGAACAAGTAGGAGCACTCTGCAATCCTGACAGTAAACTTTCAAATCTCCAAAACAGCTACACAAATACAAAACAGGATCAACTGTACCCACATGTATGCTGACCAGCTAGAAAATGATCCGTCTGTGGCATCATAAACCTCTGCATGCAACTTGTTTTAAAAATCAGAAACCAAACTGAAAACCAAGTAGGGCCTTGTTGAAAAGTGGGTCAGCAGTAAGCTCAAAGAAGGTATTAAGAAGCATCACTAAAAAGATTAGGATCTGTTAACACCCAGATCTTTTGCATGAAAACTGTCCAAAAAAAAAATTTAGTCCTTTGTTTCTACCCTTCCCCCCGACAGGAAAAAAAAAAAAAAAAGGAAAGAAGGATATCGTTTAAGAATTTTAAAATCCTTATCCCTTACCTGAAGCAACATTGCCTGATGTTGCTTCAGGTAAGGGGTTAGCAGAACTACAGAAAAAGATACCTAACTAGGAAACCCCACAAAAGGTGTGCAAAATGGCTTGATACCATAAACATGCAAGTGACCTTTAGTGTCAATGGAACAATTCATCTCTCCTTTTTATTATCAATTTTCAACTTCCTTAACCTCCCAGATATTTCCATCATGCCTATGAATCTTTCTCAATATTGTGATTATTAAAAAATATATGATAGATGATTTTATGTATTGAGTCAAAGGTATCAGAAATAACAAGACATAAGACCTTCGGAAAGTACAATAAGAAGCAACAGTAATAAATCATTTTAGAAATCAAGTAATAAGTTACTATTGGAGGATGGTTAAAATTCAGAGTTAAGATGTTTGATCCAGTATTGACTGAATAGTACGTTTAGTTTAGTAACATTTGTCAGAATGTGAAATTTCCAGAAATGAATTAGATACTTCCATAAAATAAGTAAATGTGTGTTTGTCCATGCGCACATATATACATTTAATCTGAATTTCAAATTTCCTGAAATGTGAGGAAGCAAAGTAGTAGAAACCAATTTTAGAGATTCCAAATCAAAGGGCAGTGTTTCAGCTGCACAAAACAGACTTTATTTACTGGACCTTAAAGCCATCAAGAATGAACTTTGGACTCTAATTTTTGCATTAACCAATTAAGATAACAAAAATCCAAAAAAAGTCACTCTCTAGTTAATTAAAGATTAATATTAAGCAAGTATGGATCACATTCCCCTTTAAACTTAATAAAATTAGTTTTTAGTTATTTATTTCAGATTTAATAGTTTTCCAACCAACTAATAAACATTTTGTGCAAGATTACACACAGGTAGGGCCGGGAGTTTGGCTCAGTGGCTTAAGCGCCTGCCCTGGCAGGCGCAAGGCTGTGAGTTCAATCCCCGATGCCGCAAAAAAAAAAAAAAAAAAAAAAAAAAGATTACACACAGGTCAAATACATCCACCCACCTACAACAGGTCAAGTTACAAGTAAAATAGTTCTAGGCTTTCTCAACAGTTAACAGATTCATGCCTGTGGTCAGCTACCCCACAAAATATTTATAGGAACCAGTTGGTAGTGTTTCTGAGATGTGGTATACATGTTTTAAAAGATGCCAAAAAAAACTTCATTTGTAAGAGAAAAATAATTCAAATATGAAAACTGTGCTATCAAATACTAAAATATTTCAAAAATTAGTGATGAAATACCTTCCATTTATTTTCATAGTGAAAATTAAGGAAGAAAGTGTTTAAAAAAGTGAAAATTATGGAAGAAAGCATTAAAAAATGTACAGTTCATAGTATGAAAGTTTATAGGCCCCTAGAAAGTACGTTCAGTTCCAGGAGTCATAAATAATTATCCTTAACCGTTTATCAGCATGTTATTTTTCATTGATCCTACAGTTTGAAGAACTTTTAAAAGTGGATTATGGTTTTTTTCTCTCAGAATTTGTCTTTCTCCAAATAAATAAACAATAAATGAAAATCAGCCAATCAGCATTTCAAAATACCAAAAGAAAGCAAAATATGCAAAGCCAAGATTAAATATACAACATAACTCAAAAGTTAACTAAAAAAATCACCAATGCAGTTGAGATGAACTGAAATTTCTCTCCAATAGATACTCACTCACCAAGTATTGTATAAAAGGGGTCCCAGCCTGATACAAGGAGAAAAATCACATGCTTCATAATAAAGTTCAACTTTACTATGATGGATATGGTATAATTCCAAATTCTCAAAATGTTCGAGTTCGAGTTCTAGTTTCATTATCTCTAGAATGGGACTAAAACTATACAGTTGTAGAAATAATTAACAGAAGCAACATAATCAGTTCCTCCCCTCAAAATAAAAACACTTACATTTTAAGATTTATTCAATACACTCTGTGGCACTAGTTTGAAAAAAACAGTTCTTTAGTAGTGACAGCAAATTGCAAAGTTGTAACCATTATCTGTAGCACATGAGCTTTTTTGAGTTATATGAATGATTTACTGACAGTTATTAAATATAAATATGCTGTGAAAAGCCCTAACGCCTACAGATGTGACAAGAAAAAACTAACTTAGCAATCCTTGCAACTTCTACCGAAAGCACTGAAGTCCATTATTTAGTACTACAGAAGAAAGTTGAATGAACTCAAAATTTATGTTAATAATGAGGAAAACAGTCATTAGACAGATCCAATTCATGAATTTCTAGAATAGTAAAGATTACAAATTATGCACAGCGTTTTTGTAATTTACTTTTGAAAACTAATCCCTAATACACCAAAACATTTATTAGAATGTGAAGAAAATCTGGGTATGCATGTTTTAAGATATGATGGTAAAGCAAGCTGAAAAAACACAAAAATTAATATCAACATTATAATAATGTAAAGAATATAAGTACACAATTACTTATGCTTCCTTCCTTTGTCCCTCCCTTCCTTCCCTCCTAATATATAGAATATTTTCTGAAAGAAAACCTAAGAACTGATCACAGATCAAATACATTATTAAATATATCATATTATATTAATAATGGTACCATCTTTTAAGCAGCTCAAGCTGTTTTTAAAATGTTGTGCATCTACTTCTCTTACTGCTACTTGTAAAAATCCAAATAAACAGTTACTTTATCAAGGCAGTCAGTAGACCAGAACATCTGATTCCTATACTACATGTTTTGCATCTCAAATTCCAGATACTACTATGGTCTGCTTTAAATTATATTTCCACTATCAGAACATAGGCAAAACTTAACTATTCAGTCAGCAAGGAGAATGTAAGACATACACAATGGCTTAAACAACTAATATAATCCTTCAGGAACAGACAGCTCAGCACATTGTGGCCCTTTCACGAGGTTAACATGGAAACTTGCCTGCTATTTGGCGGTCTATCACTCAGTCAATCTTCCTTTGGATCAATTGTGTAGCCTGCTATAGGCTGTTCCAAACCTAACTTTCAAATGCCTTACTGTTAGTTTAGGTCACCTTCAACTTAATTCTACTCTGCTTGGTTTTCTATTCTTCAGTTTATCTTAATATCACTGGTCTTTGTCCAACTGATTCTCATTCAGAAGCCTGAAATCAAACTTCGTATTTTAGCTGCTCTCCTCCTCTATAACTTTTCTTGGGTGCATGACCATTCCCCAAGCATGAGGCAGTTTAATGTAATCATTTTCTTAAACGTGAAATAATAAAACTAAAATTTTTTTACAGGAGGAATTCTCCAATCTCCTTGCACATCACATTAAAATTTATTAAACCATTTCTTATTGATGGAATAAATCAATCTCTTAAAATCATAAACAACGAATATCCCTATATATGTACATATATCATGTGTACATCATGAATACAGGCATACTTATAGAAAAATAACTGCAGGAGGACTTTAGGATAAAGGACTGTTATTTTTAAAGCTGGCACATATCACTCAATTCAATGATTCTCAAGGAGGCTATTTTCTCTCACAGAAAGTTGGGAGCATAAAAGTAATAAGTAATTTTTATTTTTAGTAATAATACACTTGCCTGTGTTTATACCTACTCCCCTGCCCCAAAATACTTTACTTTTACTGATGTAAGTAACATCATCAGTGACAAGAATATAAAACTACAGATGACTTCTAAAACATCAACTATGATAAACCATTATTAATTGTTAATAAGACCTCAAAAACTCACCTCTATGTATATAAAAATGTTTACATTTTAGGTGGAAAAGATCATTACTAAACTTTTGAAAAAGCGGCATGCTTGAAATACATGCAAGAATCACAGATCAGGAAGGTCCCTTAGAGATCAACTAATCTAACCAAGACAAAGGGTTTAGCATTGAGGAAAATGAGATCATGAGAGTTTAAGCTAGACCACATCTGCACCAAATTAGAACTCCAGGCTTTCTGTCCTTAACACTAGCTCTTGTCTCAGACACTATATAGGAGAATGGCCCATGTGCACTGAACAAAGTTACATTGGTGGAGCCCAAGCCATTCTTCATGACATACACAGTAATCAACAAACTACAGAAAGTAATGTGAAACTGAACTCAGTGTTGCAGGAGCCACATATATAAGAGCAGTCTGTTGACTATAGATGAAGGGTTATAAAAAATTAGTGAACGGCTGAAGTTTAAAAAGTGTATTACAATAAAACACAAATTGTCATTAATTCCCCCAAAATATTCCCTTTCCCTTGAATGCATTTACTTCACCATCCCTGCCACTTTCTGAAGCAGTTCTGAAAGTCCTCTTTCATGAGTTCTTTAGCTGCATTCTCCTGGCTGCCTACAGATCCTGAATCAATGCACAACATTTACCTTTCACGGTCATTTCAGCCTGGGGGATGGGCCAGAGTCATGGAATGAGGTTACATGGCAATGTTTTTAGTGACAGAAATTGCCGTAAGTATTTTGAATTGATTCAGTACATCAAGGCAGCTACCAAAAGACATCCAGGGAAGAGGACTTCTAGAAACTGCTTCAGAAAGTGGCGAGAATGATGGAGTACTGGTGTTCAAGGTGTGTGTGTGGGGGGAGTATTTTGAGGGGGGTTAATGGCTAGGTCTTTTATTGTAATATAATTTTTTTCAAATTATAAACCTTCATCCATCATATTTTTGTAACAGCTAGTATAAACACATATACATACAGATAGATACAGATAGATAAATAGACATAAATACAGATATATATGGAACTGCCAGGGCCTGAATGTTAAGTACAGCTGGAAACTCATCCAAGGAAGCACACTGAATACCAAGGAGTAACAAGGAAACAGAAGCTGCTCATGATTTATCTGTAACTTATTCTCCTTTCAAAAACTATTTAACATATGTTTTAATCTTTAAATCCGTATCTTTCAAAAGATTCAATCTAGCCTCTGAATTTACCTTGTTCTGCCTAGTTTAAACCTAACACGGTATATGTGTATCAGATAACATCTTACTAAGATATTAATCTGTACATAGCTTGAATATCATTAATTAAAATTTATGTATATCACTGATGTAATTTTCTGAAAACTTAAAACTTCAGTAGGAAAAACATAGTAATTTAAGGTATATATAGTGACTTGTTGGCATAGATTACATTTCAATTTATAGTGTACCCGACTTGAAAATATTTAGGTTCTAGATGTACTGATGGCAGATAGAAAATACTTATTCAAATGACATCCAAATTCCAAATCTATCATATTTTTAAATGGTTGATAAAATTCACCGCCAAGTCTGAGCAGTCCTTAAACTTGATTACTTTTTGTGTCTCAGCCAAAAGAACAAATTTGAATAATGTTAACTTGGGCAAAATGGTAGAGTGTATACACAAACACTACACTTCTTAAAACCAGCTTTGATTTTTCCCTTAAAAATCACTCTTCTAACTTGAAAATATCCTCTTGAAAACTGGATGGAGATTTGAGTGATTTAGGATTTAAAAAAGGAGAAATACTTTAAGGCAAAATTAACTATTGCTTTAAGTCCTGACATTTCCCAATTAATAACCCTACAGCTTAATGAGGCATAACAGACTTAAGAATTGAAAATTTTAATGAAAAAGAAAATTAAGGACAGTTTGGTACAATATCTGCCACCAAAATAATCTATTCCAGAATGACATTAGTTTCTACATGCAAAAATACAGACCCATTTAAAAATAATTTCCTCTTAAAATCTCAGCCTGAACTTTTCGAAGGTCAGGGCAGACTTCCATTACAATACAAGTCAAAAAGTATACCCTATATGTATATTCTGCATTTGTAATTGAGGGCTATGAATGTGTGTGTGTGTCTTTTTCAAAATACACCCAAAAATATTTTAGAGTATACAAATTATTTTTCAAATCACATCTAGTTCATGTGTAATGGACCACCTATTAACAATGACCACATGCCTGAAGATAAGAAAAAATCAAAGATAAAAACCACTATATTCAATACCTTAAATAAACTCTGAATACTAGCTAATTCTTTTTACTTTCACGAGAACTTGAGAAGTTACAAAGACACATGAAAATCTAGTAAACATTGAGAATAAATACATTTTATACTGAGGATGATTATTGAATCCTAGAAAAAAAGCTTATTTCTTTCTTTATGTGTTTCATGTGTTAATATTAACATCTTCAAAGTAAGCATTTAGGTAAAAAAAAAAAAAACATATGGTTTATGCATCTTTTTTCCAAGGTCTTCATTCAAGGTTGAAACCAGGACCTATATAAGACTAAGAAGCTAGAATTTCTATGAACATTAAGTTATTGTACTGGAAGCTTTATAACTCACTCCTTATATTCCATTCAAGTGTATTTAAATTACTACAATAGGTTATGCAATTAAGATGTGAACCAGCAAAACAAAACAGGTTTCTAATCTATTAATTGTTGGGTTGGTAGTAAAATTTAAACTGATTTTCTTCCTAATGATAAATTTATGTAAGGGCTTGAAAGCCACTCATATAATTTAAAAAGAATTTTGTGATATAACATTCTACTCTTTAATCAGTGAAATTTAGTATTCAAATTCTGGATTTTTAACATAAAGGACAATGCTAGTTCCTTAATGAAAATGAGGAAGAACACAGAAAATCTTGAAGCTCAGTATTATGTAAAATTAACTGGTATTATGCAAATGTAGGTAAAGAATAAACTAATAAAGAGCCTCTCTCAAAGCAAAACAAGGAACATGGACAGTTCAATTAACAGTTAAAGGCACACAGCCCACGGATCATGCAGTTATATTTTACTTGTGTGGAAGAACAAGCTTGCTCTATGTCTATACTGATAACCTAACCGTTCTCTTTCTTAAAACTCTTGGCAGCTTAATCTAATCCGGACCACAAAAAAAAAAAAAAAAAAAAAAAAAAGTGTATGGCATATGACTGCGGAGGAGCCACACTCACCTTGCAGTTAGATCTTTGTTGTTCTGGTGTGTAAAGCAGACCATTAGCTCAGTTTTCTGTTTTCTGTTTTCTGTTTTTTCTTCCTGGTACTGGGAATTGAACCTAAGGGCTTCTTATTTGTTAAGCAAGCACTCTATCACTGAGCTACACCCCCAGTCCTGGAAGTCATTTCCAATCTCAGCTACACCATCCACATAGTGCACTTAACAACTCACACTGCATTAAACTGTCCTGCCTCCAATTCCAATGACCTTTCAAATCACTTGATGTTACTGGTTGACCTACACTCATGAATTAAGACTGCCGAATAACTTGATGACAAAGTTATAATGCCCTCTTCCGTGAAGGTTTACAAAAGTCAACAGCAGTAGAGAAGAAAAGGAAAAGGCCCCTAAAGAGGAAAGATAGGCATATTACCTAATGATTCTAAATGCTACTTTAAAGAATGGCTAGAGAAAAAAAAAATTGATGTCCAAAATTCACACCTGACTTCAAAGCAGATAACTCACAGTGAAAAGAGATTGTTCCACACTTGGACTTGGCCTGGTATTCATGACCCAACAAATACCTCCTCCTGCCCTAACTTCACACTTCAAAGAGAACTGACAGATAAAAAAGTTAGTGCAAATAACGAGTTACTGCTGGATTCACAATCTGAGGACTTATTCTCTATAAATAAGCCAGAGTGCTCAATGATGTACGGCAAAATGATGTTTTCAAAAGTAATTATTTCTTCATTTAGGAACTCTTTTTTTGTTAAAGAAAAAGAAAAGACGATACACACAGGATCTTTAAGTTCATCTTGCCTTCCCCTTAACTTCACACAGTAGAAGTAGCACTTTTTTTCTCCTTACATCGCAACCTACCCGCTTTCAAAAACCCCATTTTTAAAGGAGAAACAATCAATGAAGTGACAAGAGGTGAAAGAATGAGGAGTCTGCTCCGGGAGAATAAAGGGCGGTTTTATAACAGGACGTACGTTTGTTAGTAAGTGACTGGCAGGTCTCCCCCTCCGAGTTAGGAAAAAAAATCCCACCCACCCCCCAAAACTGCAGAGGCCAAAAATGTCTACTCTAACAGTTTTGAAATCCCAGAGTCAGAACGGGGGGGGGGGGGTAAAGGGGGGGATGAAGAGTGGGGGAAGGGGAGAAAGACCAGCAGGAGACGAAAGAACAAAAGGAGAAATCCAAGAAAGAGGAAAAGGCACGCGGGGCCCGGGAAGCCCAGGAGCCAGTGGTGCAAGAGAAAGGCAGAAAGTGGCGAGCACGACCCAGGCGGGACGCGGAGCAAGTAGCCCGGCGCGCCGCACCCTAGCGCACCATGGACAGGGCTCCCGGGGCCGCGGCCCACACCCTCTAGGGGGCGGTGGGAAGGCTCGAGAGACCCCAGCGGGGAGGAGGCCAACCGCACCATCTGTCCCCACTTCCCACTCCCACCTCCCGCGCAGGGACACTTCCGAGCCGCGCCCGCACTTGTCGCGGCTGCCACCCTGCCGGCCACCCCCCTCCCCCAGATGGCGTGCGCAAGGGGCTCCTCCACGGGTTTCCCTGCCAGGCGACGAAGATGGACACACCCCTCCCGCGCAGCAGTCTTCGGGACCCCATCGCAGACCTGGGCAGACTAGGGACTACGGCAGAACCCACTCTCAACCCGAGGGTCGCGACCCGAGGACCCTCCGTCGGGGATGAAAGAGGGAGCCTCGGGCAGGACGCCTCGGGAAAGTTGGGCAGCGGGCCGGGCAGGGGGCGACCGCGCAGAGTGGCCGGGAAGCCCGCCACCTGCCTGGAGCAGGTGCTTCCCGCGGCAGGGAAGCCTCGCAGCGCGGCCGAGTGAGGGCTGGCCGGCGCGCTACGGAGTGTGAAAAGTGCGCAGGGCTCCGGGCGGGCGAACGCGCCCCCGGGACGCACGCAGCGCAGAGCCGGGCGGCCGGAGCTAGGGGACAGCGCCCGCGCGTCCAACTTCTCCCTGCCGGCGTGGGGGCCTGGGCGGGTGGGGGAGGGCTCCTCGGGACCCGAGGCGAGGCAGTCTTTCCAGGTGGGACCGACAGAGAACTGGGCGAGGACAAGAGAAGAAAAGGAATAGGATGCAAGTGTGAGCTGGAGTAGAGACAATAGGACAGCAGAGCCCTTGGGCACCCCGGAGGAGTGCGGGTGCCAGGGTGGGGTGAAGTACAGGCAAGTCCCGTAGTAACTAAGACACCAGAGTGAGAATTTCTACTGCAAACTCGCGACCCAACCCCGAAGAAATTAAAAAAAAAAAAAAAAAAAAAGGAGCAAAGTGCAGTGCAAAGGGCGAGAAGCAGGAAAAACTGCAAACCCTGGGAGTTAGCCTGCGACCCCCTGCTGCTGCGTGGAGACACCCCCGCGAGCTCCCTTGGCCCGCGGGGTGGCAGCCGGGCCCACGATCCAAGGGGCACGGAGCACGGGCTGGCCCCGGCAGCCCTCCGGGCACTCCTCGTGCTGCGCAGCTCCGGCCGCGCGGTGCGGCACCTCCCTTCCCGGGTGCGCAGCCCGGCCCCGCAGCGGCGCGGGGAACAAAGGGACCCGGCGCCGCCCGCCGCACCCCGCCCGCAGCCCGGCCCGCGGGGACCCGCCGAGTACCTGGAGCAGGGCCGCCAAGAGCGGCAGCAGGGTCCGCGGCGCTCCCGCTATCCGGCACATGGAGGCGGAGAGGGGCCGAGCGAGAAGCCGGAGGCGGCGGCGGAGGCAGCGGCAGCCCCAACAGCGGCGCGGAGAGACGGCTCCGGGCAGTTTCCACCCCTTCCTCCCCTCCCCTCCCCACCCCCTTCTCCGCTGCTCCGCGCTCCCCGCCAATGGAGAGCGAGCTGATGACAAATAGCGGGCCGCCGAGTCCGCGGGACTCGCACCAGGAGTAATAAAACAGACCCGGAGATCAAGGGGCCGGGAGGGGGCGGGGGAGGGGCGGGCGTGCGTGTGAGGGGGGGTGTGGGCGCGTGTGTGTGTGTATGTGTGTGTGTGTGCGTGTGTGCGCGCGCGCGCACGCGGAGGTGGCCGCGGTGGCCGAGCCGGAGCGGCCCAGAGCGCAGCGGAGCCGCGAGTCTGCAGCGGCGGAGACCTTGGCCGGGCCGGGCTGCGGAGCTTCTCGGCGCGAGGCTCAGGCTCGCGGCGGCGCGTCCTCCGGGCTCCTCTCGCTAGGGCCGCTCGGTGCGACAGCGGCGCGGCCGGGAACTGAGGCGCGGGGAGGGCGGGCGCCCCCGGCCGTGCGCGCTGCGCCCACAAAGGGCAGCGTCCCGCCGCCCCTGACTGCGCTCCGTGGGGGATCGGCGCCGCTCCGGGGCGCCCCCTTTTTTTTTCCCCTCGCGCCCTGGCGAATTGGAGACTGTTCTCCGGCCTCGGCCGTGCGCGGGCGAGACGAGGGGCCCGCGCGGCTGTCGCTGCGGCCGTCCCCTGCCGCCTGCGCGCCGGCCCTGCCCCGCGCCGCTCCCCGCCGCCGCCGCCCGCGCGCCCCGCTCCGCTTCCGCCCGCGCGCCCGGCAGAGCCACCGCCGCCGCCGCTCTCCCGCGCTCTCCGCACGCGCTGCCGGGCTGCACGGCCGCTCCGCTCTGCTGCCCCCTCCCGCCGCCGCCGCCGCCGCCGCCGCCCGCGCCCCCGCCGCACGCCTCCGCCGAGCCTCCCCGCCCGCGTCGTGGCCAATGGGAGGCCACCGAGCCGCGGCGATCGCCGGCCGGTTCCGCGGCAGCCGCCCGCCCCCGCCCTGCCGGAGCGCCCCGTTTTTTGCTGCAGCCCGCGGGGGGTCGCCGGAGAGATGCCTGGGTACGCGGAGCACCGCCCCAGCAGGTGGAGGGGCTGCGGGAGAGAAAAGAACTTGCGCAGGAACTTGATCGGGGACCGGTCGCCTTTGATCCGTGGTGGGGAGTCTGATGGAGATGAGAGATTGCGGGGCGGGAGACGAGGAGGGAGGGACGTCTCCTTGGTAGTCTAACGCAGGCTTCTCAATTTTGTCATTCTTTGGAGATGGATTTATTTTTTATTTCTATTTTTTTCCGGGTAAGGGCGGACACATCAAAGTAACGACGCCAGCAAAGCCCTTGCTGGCCATTGTCTGGGGCGCTCGCCACAGCAACCTGCTGGCAAGGAGAGCGGAGGCCCGGCTCTTCCAGGGCGCGCGCACCCAGCTCTTCAGCCTCCGCCCTTGTTGATGTGCAGGAACGGCCCAAGTTTTTGTGTTGCTATTTGCTGTCTTTTGTCCCCAAAGCAGGAGTTTGAGAGTGCCTGCTATGTATCTGAAATCTCTTGTTTTATATTTTTTACCCGATGGTGGGGTGGTTTATATTTTGGGGTAAACAGTTTCAGGGACTTTGGGACCCTCTTGCACCACCACCAGCCCCGACAATAATAATTAAAAAATAAATAAAAAAGCAGAGCGAGACACTAAGCCAGAAGCGGAGGTGAAAATCGGATTATCTAAAAGATAGGATGGCCCATACAGAGTTCGCACCAAGTAAAGGATGTTTACTTTCCTTTAAGCCATGAATTGGTAGACAACACAAAGAATGAGAGACTTTTACAAGTTTGGGTAACAAACACATGGAATAGAAAAGGGGGTGGGGAATAGTTGATTCTGGTGAGGTAATAAATTTTTTTCTGGAACGTTTTCTTCAAAGGTTTTACAGGTAAATAAAAATACCTGCTTTAGCTGAATGTTTCAACACAGCGGGTGGGTGAACCTTCTTGCGGTCAGTCCATGAATGTACTCTGCCTTTAACGCTTACTCTCTGAGCCACTGAAAGGTTAACGCTATTTAAATTGGAGTTTCAAGCTACTGATCACTTAAGAATTTGATGATGAACCTCAGAAAACCAAGTACTAATTTCTTTTAGGCAACCGATGCAGTTTTTAGTAATGTGCTATTGCAGGTTAGGCTTTTAAAATGTTGATATATATTGGGAGGCTTACCCAATTTTAATTAAAACACAATATTGTAAGCCATATTTTAATAAAATTTAACAGTTTTTCTACATTTTCTTTCTTCTTCGAAGAATTGGAAAGGTTATGTTAATTAGATTTGAAAGATGAGATGAGTCTGCTAATATAGTAATCAGAACTACTTGTTCTTTCTCTTCTCCCTTTTTGCTAGACATTATTGTTGCACTGTTGCTATTCGGCCTAAAAGTTAGCTTTGCAATAGGTTATTTATAAATCCCAGTTTCAGGGAGTCCTGCATAATAGTAAGACAGTTGCAGTAAAAAGAGATGTGTTTGTTGTATTTCAAAGTGGGATTTATGGATTCCATTTTTATGCCTGAGAATTAAGATATGATCCTACACATAGGGTATTAGTTGCATTCTTGCCCTTCCCAGCAGAAGCCATACGTATTTATGGCCATTCTGATTAATTTGTAGTTAGAACACATTTCAGCTTGAACAAGTCTATTGCTTGTTGGTATCATTTGCTTTATCTTTAAATATCATGTTCTCTGAGTTAATCTCTTTATTATGACTTCAAAAATCTGCTTTGGAATGGCTGGCTTGTCAACTATTTCTCTGATTCCAGTGGTTTTTGATCATTCAAGTAAGCACTTGAAGCATTTTTTTTTAAATTTCATTTTGCATGCCTGTCACTTTTCAATGGTTGTGAATTGGATTTGGAATCTTGCCTGATTTTAATCTGATCACTTGGGCCGCTAAATCTTGCTAATAGGCCTTTGATTGCCAAAAGAAGTAGCCAGGCCTGAAGTCCGGTTGGAGATTTTGTTCATACATCTGATGCAAATAAAGTAGATCTAGAGTTGACTGTGGCATCTAGCACAGCTTTACCTCTGTGACACCATACTTAATATCTTATGATGGGGCCATTCATTTTTCTGAGCAGATGGTGACCATGCCCTCAGACTTTTAGTCCCTGCTCAAGGACTGCCTAAAGACCGGCTTTCCAACGGCCTATAGAACTGCAAGGAAGCAGGGGCCTTGCCAGGGACCCAGAGAAACCACCAGATGGTATTGTGAGTGGGGTGCGGGAAGACAAGAAAAAATGATATGAATTAAGACTGGATTCATGTACCACAAATCAGTCGAATCCTTGATTTCTTACCAAAAGGCTGCTTCTAATTTATTACAAGAGGTCTGCAGATGTGTCTGTACACCAAGCATTTTGCACAAACTGAGTCACTGGTCTCTTTTCACACATAGTTTCCATGAGAATGCAGATATGGTTATTGTCTATTTCAAAACATCATTTCAAAGTAGAATCCTAGTAACTTTTTTGCTGTGGTGTGTTTTCTCATCCTGTGAGCTTTTGTATAATAGATCCTCACTTTAGAAACCAATGCCAAACAGTGCAGTGTCCTTCACACCCCCCTGTGGGCACACCTCCAAGGCAGCACCCACCCTTGCCTTTGTCTCTTATGCCAACTAATGTGCTCTTCCCAGAGGTTAAATGGACATTCTTCCTCCTCTCCCAGTCTCCAAGAAAAACTAGTTCCATCCTTTCTCCCTTAAGAATTACCCTCAAATTACATTTTCCTCCCCAATTAACTTTAATGTTTATTAGTACTAAGCTTTCTCGAGTAATACCCTTTAAGAAAATCATGGGATGTCCTAAATGGAACTTTAAGATGGCCTGTATAATCACCTCGTTTTGCAGATAGGGGCACAAGATGCTAAAAATGGTGTCCAAGGGTGACTGGTCTTTCTGGGCTTTTTACCTTTTTCCAGAGAAGTCTTTTAATGTTAGAAAACTTAACTTCATGGAATGAGAGAGAATTTTGTAAAAAAGAATTGTAAAGATACTAAGGAACCTCTGTCTTCTCAAGTATATATATATATATATATATATATATATATATATATATATTTTCTTCTACAGATCTCAGTTCTCATGTACCTTTCTTCATATGATCACCTTGCCTTGTTTAGTGTCATTTTGGCATTTAAAGATCCATCTCTTAAATACAGCCTGGCTGCTAAAACACAAACAAGCCATTCATCTGGGACTTAACCAGAGAAGTATGGCTCTGTTTCAATACTAAAAAATCCTGTTCACTTTTAAATATGCATTTGTTTGGAGATACTATTTTACTTTTATTTTTCAGCTCACAGTTGTAGAGGTTTCAGTACATAGTTGGCTGGCCACATGGCAGAGGATCACAGCAAAGAATAGTCCATGGCATGGCAGGCAGAAGACAGCAATTAACCCACTCGCCTTTCCCTTTTGCTTCACCCAGGCTACCTGCCTTTTGGGTGGTGCTGATTCCAATCAATAGATGAATATTGTATTGTGAATTATTAATTCTAGTATCACATGCCCTAGATCCAACCAACCCCAAAAGCCCCACCTATGGACACATGAGGCTTTGGGGAGATGTCTAGCTACAAGCCATACACCAATATTCCTTAAGAAATACTGTTTCTTAACAATATTATAGTATGAACAAAGTGGAGCACAGGTAGGCCTTAGCGTTTAACTTAGGTATGCACTAAATATGCTGATTTCCGTAGAGGATTCAGGGCAGAGTTAACTGGGAATCTCAATAAAGGCTCTTCCCATCCCCCCATTATGTCTGCAATTTCTTTTTAAAAGGACTTTAATAAAAGTTTTATTGAAGTTGTTCAAATTTTATGGAATAACACAAAATCTCTAATATAAAAAGTACTGCTGAGTAAATAACCCACAGATTGACAGAAGAAATGAAAATTGGTGTCTTGATAACATGCAGAAAAAATGTCTGTGGCATATGAAAATATTTGTAGGAAACAATCTACTCAGTATCAATATATTGGTTTATATATTGGAAAAATAACTCATTTCAAATTATCAACTGATAATAGGACTAGTACTAAAATTCACTTTACTGGGACCTACCTTTTATGATTCTGACTTATGTGGTTAGTCAAACCACTCTCTGTGTCTTCCATAGCCTAGCTTGCGTAGTTGATCGCATGAGTCCTGCTTAAAGGTGATCTATATTTGAGGAAAAATAGGATTTGCATGATAGCCAAGAAATCCACCTCTGCAGTAGAAGACTGGATATTTATGCAGTAATACCACCACTTCTGAATATAGTACTTAAAAGTGCAAAGTCTGTTTCTCAAATGGATCTTAAAGAAATAAAACATCACAATGAAGACTTTGGTAATGTTCAGTTGTGCCAAACTTTCGCCCTTGTGTCCTTTTAAAAGCAGAGATCTGCCTTCAGGAAAGTTCTGAAATATAACTGCAAGTGTTTAGAGGATAGTAAGACATATTTACTATCTGAACTTATATTGACTGTGCCCTTTGCTTCAGTGAAAAATTGAGGAAGTTGATAAAGTATTGGCTGGAGCTCAGGAGACCAGCCTTTTCCCAGATCTATAGCTGTCTGAATAATCTTATACATGTCATTGAATTTTTTTTTTACATATTTTCTTATCTATAGAAAACAAATAATGTCACTTTCCTTATGGGAATGCCAGAAGGACTAAGAAAATGTCAGTTAAACCCTACTTTATTCATTAGAAAGCAGTTTTCTTTAAGGCTATGAACTCAACTATAAGGATGATTGGCATCTAAAATTAAGTCACATTTTAGTGATGTGGCATAACCAAGCCACCAAGTGCTTCTTAAATCTCTTTATTCTCAGTTATCCAAAAATTTTAAAAATAACATCTGTCCTTCCCATTATAAATATAACATTCATAGATATTTGAGAAAATTATATCTCTAAGTGCACCATAATTATTGACAGATTTTTTCTTCTTAAATTGAAGAATGGACTGTGTAGAGATGGTCTGAGTTTCCTTTTAAACAGTGAACTTAAAAATTCAACAATATTCTCTTTTATTATAGTTTATAATGTATGTTGCTTTGATTCATTCTTTACCTCCCAGCTCAAAAGAACTGAGAGATTATCACAGATAAGCATTATCTTTCTAGGAGGTCTATTATTGCGAATCATCCTAGAGAAAGGTTTTGCAAAGACACCTTAGCGAAAGATGGGAGTGTTCTTTTTCTAAAGGTGTTATGACAGCCAATAATGAATATGAATTTGCATTGTAAACTAGTTTATCCTAGCAAAATGAAATCTGAACCTTTTTTTTTTTTTTTTTTTTGGTGGCACCAGGGATTGAACTCACAACTTCGCATTTGTCAGTCAGGCACTTAAACCATTGCACCAAACTCCCAGTCATAGAGTTCTGAGGCAGGGTCACACTATGTAGCTCAGAGCAGCCTAGCAATAGAGTAGTAGCCCAAGCTGGCCTTGAACTCACAAGACTCCTCCTACCTCAGCCTCCCCAGTGCTGGGATTAAAGGCATGCACCACCATGCCAGGTTGAAATTTGAAACTCTTGAAGGCTAGGTCTAGGGAGCCCTCACCTTGGGGGAACAGGTCTCTGAAGATTCTGTTCCTCAGTGGGGTGAGGGGAAGGAGGAACAGAGACAAGGACACATTTCACAACTACCCCTCAAGGAGGACAAAAGGAAATCATGAAAGGAACTACAGCCACAAGATAGGATATGGGTAGATCATGAACTTAGAGTAATTGCTCAAAAATATTTCAGTCACATCGCAAAACAAGCAGTAGAATTTGGACAATAGCATGGGGACAACTTTTCAACAGTCAGCACTGATGGGAATATCCACAGAAAAAGGGCAACAGATACATGTATGTGGCAGTTTATTCAGGACAGGTCAGACTGACCTCTCCCGAAATTTGGATGTTGCTAGATAAAGGCAAGTCATTAGAAACTTCCTCACCAGTTTCTTGCTATGGTACTTAGTTGTAAAACCACTACTTGCACAAATATTAGATACCTACTTAAACTTCAAAAGTTTCTGTGGTGTGTTGTTTTTGTAAGGATAGAGATTGTATGAATTTTTTTTATAGCCTTTTTCTCATTTCAAAAACAAGCGCAAGTGTAATGTAACTGGAGAAGATAGGGCTTGGCTTCCATAATTTTTTTTTCTCTCACTTTCAGTCATTATTTTCCTCCCTTCTCCTTTTTTTCTTGGGAGTGGCATCAATAGAACTTTTCAGGATATTGATCCTTAATTTTCTTATCTCTGTCACCAACCCCCATTTTGTTCTTTCTTTCTGATAATTTTCTGTGAGAATCCCTTACGTCTATCTTCCAGTCTCCTATTGAAAATATGCTTTAATATTTTTGATTTGCAAGAGTGTTTGTTGGCTCTTTGATGGTTTCTGTTGTAGAACACTGCTCTTGTTTCATAAGTGTGGGAACTTCTCTTATCTCTGTATATTATTCCATAGTTGCTTTCCTTGCAGTGCTCATTGTTAGCTCTTTTATCTCCAGAGATTTTTAGAGGAGGGGATTGGTTAGCATATAAGATTTCACTTAATCCTCCCATTTTACAATAAGTCACCATACTCTGCCTCAGTTTATTTGAATCCTGTGTTCATAGTCTACCTCTAAGACTTCTTCCTAAGAGCCTTTTTCTCCACACCTCTTGCTTCTCCTGTCTTCTCACATTCTCGTGACAGACTTGTTGTTACTCCCTGATTTATACCAGGTAGCTTGTGTGCATTTGTACCAGGGAGTAGTTTCTGCCCTATGAAGTGTGTAAGGATCCTTCTCTTTTGAGACAGGCTCAGACCACGATGCACTCTCCTGGTGGTATGGCCTTACTTACCTCAGTCAAAATTGTATCCGTGACCTAGTCCTTGACAAAGGAAAGAGCCCTGGGTGATATTCTGGAGGCTGAATGGCACTGACATTTTTTTCCATCTGAGTTGACTATTTACCCCTTCCCAAGGAGAGGAGACACCAATCTCAAGAGGGGTGTGTCTGTGGTAGCTCTTTGATACACCTGTAGCTTAAAAATCTCTTATGAATTTAGCCCTCCCCATTTTTCATGCTCTAAAACATAGAATATCATTCCCACAGATTGCATAGTCCCAAATAATTTTCTAGCCCCTATAGTTTTTGGCTTTAATAAATATTCTAAATTAGTTTCTTCTATGTAACAACAGTTATGAAAAACAATTTTTAGAGTTTTGCAATATGCTGAAGCAAGCCATGGAGGTTCATTCCCCTTAATATGTTTCATTTGAATTCACACTAACCAAATCAGTCTGGAATGGAGTGCTTCTCCAAATAGTATGGATAAATTCATGTTTCTAGTAGACAGTAAGACATGTGAATTTACAATACTAATAATCTGAGCTTGGAATTCATAGTAGATGGTATAAAATACCTCTGCAATTTAAGTATTTAGTATGATTGTATTTATCGTTTTGGTTATCGCTGTTCCTGTCATGTGTTTGATAACATGTCCTAAAATCCTTTCTTTGGAGGAGGTGCACTCTATTAATATTTGTGGACTGAGAGATCTTTTGCTGTGCTTTTCCCCAAACACTGTAACATGTTCCTGGTAGGTAAGGTCATTGCCACTTTCTCTGCTACACTATTGCTATTGAGGCTTGTTATTTAATATTTGATTGCTCTCCAGTTTCACATAGTATAAACCTATTATTAACTTGAAGTCTCACGAAGTTGAATTTTGTCATCTTCTTATTTAGCACTGTGCCTGATGGATATTTGTCAAGATTTTATAAATCCATGTGATGATTTTAAGCTTGGAGTTGAAATGCTAGGATCAATTCAACAGATTAGCATATTAGGATTCATTTAACAGACACAAGAAATTAGTCACTATTTTCCCAGATCTTAGACTTCCAAATAATCAGTTCGGAGGCATACATCTCTCGCTGTTAGAATACCCACTTTTACCTTACAGAAGAATTCCATTGTTTTGCCACTTACTAGTAACAAACTCATGTACATGTGGGAGGGAACAAGCTATTTTTACCTGTTTAAAAATACTTTCTTCTTAAAAAGAGGTACTTTTCTTTAAAAGTTTAGATCCTAATTGGAGAACTTAGAACAAGGCACTAGAGCAATGCCACATCTTTTTCTTTTACCTTAGCTATCAGGAGGACAAGCTGAATTCAATGCACCTAATCGCTCAAGGCTAGGTGCAAAAGAACCAAGGGGCCACCAGCAAGCTAGAGGCCTGGAGCACCCCGTGAGCAGGAGGACAGATACTAGAGGGTCCCAGTGGGATTTCTAAATTCAATGTGCCTGAAAATAGTGGTGAAGAAAGATGAATTCTCATTGCTTCTGCTCAAAGGAAAGCAACCTCCTAGCTATAAATGAGCAAGAAATTTTTCAGGTTGGTCCCCAGAATTTAGAAAAACTAACTCAAGACCTTTGCTTGGATCATAAAGCTACCACCCCACTGTGAACACATTGTGTGTTTGATTTTAAATCAGTCCAGTTGCTTGAACGTTACCAACCATCAGGTGATTCCTTTGCATTCTGACCGCACTAACTAATGAACATACTTGAGTTATTACCAAAAGTAAAGTGATATATTTGCTGTTTCATAATTTCTCAAAATTAAAATAAAAAAATTAAGTTTAATAATCTCTGCTGTCTACACAAAAAAAAATTCACAGGGTCCCTTTAAATGTTTCAATAACCAATATCAAAATTATTATTTTCCCCAGAAGTCAAATTCTTTTAACCTTTGTGAAACATTTTGAATATAAATATAAACATTTTGTATCTATAGTTATCATTTTCCCAACTTCTATTTTCACTTAGAAATGTTGGCTTTTGACTACAGTGTTCATCATTAAATTTTTTTTCATTGTTGTCCTCTTTTTGACCCCAAACCCAAAGCCGGTATGATGTTTTAGTTTGCTCTGATTGATACAATTTTTAAAAACTTTCTATTTGTTCTAAGTCAGCTTACCATACCTTAAAAACAAACCAGAAAAAAAGTAGGGAAGGAGCAGGGGAGAAGTAGGAATAAAAAAAAAAATAGTGTTTGATGATCACTATTGACTTTTTTCTGTTTTGTTTAAATGCCTATTCCTAAAGGTTATGCTGGAGTCTTACTCTTTGAACCAACCATTAGGAGGTGCTCATAGTTTGGAATAATTCCTTCAAACCTTTAAAGCTACTTGTAGTCTAGTTCTTGTATTTTCTAGAACTTATCTTTAATTTTAGAACTTTTCATTTTACTTGAACTTACCACTTGTAAAATTCTCAAACTGACAGCTCTGGGAACTGAAATCATCCAATTAGTCCCCAAAACAAGTGTTTCTGTGGCATCTATCACCACAGAACACCAGTCTCTCAGACAAACACATCAGGTTAAAAGAAAAGCATGTATTTAAGAAGAAAAGATTTCTTGGCTACTTTGCTTTCGGAGATCTATGGTTGATATTAATTAGTGTGAAGCAGTGGTCTTCGAGGAGTTTTCCCAAGGGCTGTATCTAATTTTGTTAAACAGAAGGGCACATCTGTGTCCTGAATATGGCTACAGGGTAGAGTCTACTGTCATAAAGCAGTTTCAGTTCTATGTCATAGGCGCATTCAGACTGTTAACTATTCATTTTGTTTCTGTCATTATTGCTCTTTGTTTGCTATAACAGACCCAAACCAGAAGCTTGACTTGCGTTTGGCACAAGTATGAATAAAGACGACGACTAAAGGACAGTAAGCACTGTGCTCACTGGGTTTCCGTTGACTCCCAAGACACTGTTTTGGGGAAAGTAAAGGATTTTAGCCTGCTGATTTGTGAGAAAAGTTATTGTTAAGGGTTGTAGGTTTCTATACAAATGCTGCAAGGATAGAATAATGTGCCTGAATTAACTGATTTAACAATGGCTTCCATAATCTTGTGTTAGCTAATCAAATTCAGGGTGACAATCAAATTAACTATTAATTTTTAAGTGTTTGCATATGGAAGAAAACAGGTACGTAGCATTTCAAAAGTGTGCAGCAGAGAAAATCTATTTCTATTTGGAATCAACTCCTAACAAGTAGGAATGCTTGCTTACTTTCATATCTGCAACTCAGCTCATAATAAACCTTAAGTCTAGGCGTTTACGTGGATTTAGGAGAGGCACTATACTTGCACTGGCTAATGCAGATGGTGACACCTACCGGCAGCCCCAGGTTTTGCACCCCAGATCCATAAGACACTGAAGCCTCTTGCATAAAGACATTTCAAATCATGCTGTGGGTTAGCATTATATATTAACATATGTTGAAGCATGAATATCAATTTAGATAAACTAAAGTATGTTGTGCTAAAGGACTCCTGAAATCTCAGTGGCATAAATTCACAAATATTTCGTTCGTACACATGCTATCCATATTAATTGCAGATTATTAGTGACGAAAGATCAGAAGTGAAAATTGGAACCAAGTTTCACGTCATCATTAGTTGTTAGCATGGTGTCCCAGTGATACTCACTGAATAATTCTCCCCTTACCCAATGATTCGTAATATGTTTATATGTTAAAAGGCTCTATTTTGAGGAGTATTTTTTTTTCTGTACATTGTTCTGGATCTTTCTGTATTTGCATTATGTACATGCTATTTTAATTGTTGTAGTTTTATAATACACTTATGTGAGAAGACTGATCTCTTATTACTATTCTTTTAAAAATAAAGGAGCCGGACGTGGTGGCGCACGCCTTTAATCCCAGCACTCAGGAGGCTGAGGTAGGAGGAGCGTTGTGAGTTCCAGGCCAGCTTGGGCTACAACGTGAGCACAAGGCCAGCCTGAGTTACATAGTGCGACCCTGCCTCAAAAACTAGGGCCGGGAGTTTGGCTCAGTGGCTTAAGCGCCTGTCTGGCAGGTATGAGGCTGTGAGTTTGATCCCCAGTGCTGCAAAAAAATAAAATAAAATCTGTGTTATCTTTGCCTGATTACTCTTACAGAGAACGTATAAGATTATTTGTCGAATTTCTGAGTATGATGTTTGATTTTTATTTGAATAGCATTAAACTAAAAATTAATTTGGTAATAATTGATATTTAGAAAATACTATTTTCCTGTCGAAGATATAAAAATATCTCTCAAATATTCTTGGAATGTTATTCATGATGTTAAATATGCTTATAATGAAATAGATACTTGGGACTTTTTATTTTTTGTTTCAATAAGAGTTATTTACAGGATGTTATTTGCACATTTGCTGTTACTTGCCTATGGGTATGTTGTTGCTTTTGTGTTTTTCTCTTGCAATAAACAAAATAATTGTACATATTTTCCATAGAATAACATTTTGCTTTTTATTTAAATGTAATCATTGTTCTTTATTTCATATAATTATGTTTTTAGTTCTGAGTCATTTCTTAAAACTGTGGTCAAAATCTTTTAATAACAGTATTAGGAATTATTGTTGCTTTTTCTAGATTTAATGGAAATCTCCCTTAGGAGATTTATCACAGCAATGCATGACACTAATTATGTTTAATCATATTTGTAGCATACCCTATGCTTATTGACATTTTTAATAATTATGACTGTCAAAGATTTATTGCCTTTTTCAAAAATTATGATGATTATGTTTTTCTTAATTGATCTAATAATTTAAGGTATTATAATAATATATAATACTAAATTCTTTCTATATTCCTGAAATAAATTCCACTGGATGCTTATTTGCATAGTACTAAGTTCTATTTCTAAGATTTTATGCTATGATTTTAAAAATTCTTATTTATTTGAAAATGTGTTCATAGTTTTTCTTTAATTGTATTCATGACAAAATTTGACATTTTATTTCTAAAAGCAGTTATATTGTTTTTCGCATGTTGTTTCATATTTGCAAATATTGCTATCAGACATTTTATTTTGTTCTAAAATTATTCAGATACGTTTCTTGTTTTAAATTTCCTATTAACTAATTTTGTTACCAAGTTCCATTTATTTTAAATCAATTTTTTCTAAAATTTAATTTGTTTGCATTTTAAAAGCATATAAAATATTTAGCTTTTGGTCTCTCTGTGTATTTATAATAATTTTTAGTTTTTAAATACATGTAAAGATTGCACACATTAATGGAGCACATCTGATGTTTGATGTAGGTATTCCTTGTGTAATGATCAAATCAGGGTAATTCTCACTTTGGACATTTATCATTTCTTTTTTTTTTTTTTTTTTCTTTTTTGGTACTGGAAATCAAACTTATGACTTTGCGCTTGCCAGGCAAGCTATATTCCTGGCCCTATTTATCATTTCTTTGACCCAGAGGATTGAAAATGCTCTTTTGAAATATACAATACATTGTTTTTAATGGCAGACATCCTACAGTGAAAAATATTTATATTTATAAATTCATCATTTGGTACTATCATTGCTTTGACAGTATCACACATTCCTTTGATCTCTTCCTTGGCCTGATAGTTATTTCAAAAGACGTGATTTTATTCTCAAGTGTTTAAAGTCTTGTTTCCAGTAGCAGAGAAATTTAAATTTTACATTCCATCGTTATAGGTAATAGGAGGTATGATTTCCAGTTTTTTGGATTATTGACTTTACTTTGGGTCTGGTATCAATTTTCATACACACTTCTAGGATATTTTAGATGAAAGAAGTTACTGATGATGTTGAGAATTCGGGAAGCTTTCGATTTTACCTTAATTGATAAATTAGCTTCTAGGATTGTATGGAAGACATAACTAGTGGCGCAAAGACAAAGAATCTTGTTGTTCACAATAATTGTAATTAGCCACAGTGTCAGTATTTTTGTGTCCATTTTCTACATCCTAATTCTCATAAAACGAGTGAAGAGAACCAGGTGATGTTTGTACACAGAATGGAAGTGTTTCAGGAGAGGAAACCTCAACTTATTGAGCCTATTTTATAAGAGGCAGCAAAGCGTGCCTGCCTTTTTTTTTCTGGAGGGAAGTATTTTCCTTTTTTATTATGCTATACAGTAAGTACCTCTGAACTTTGCTCTGGAAGGAGATACTATGAGCTTCCAATGCTGTAAGTCAATTAACTTTTTGCTCGAATGAGACATTATCTTTCTTCTCCAAGGAATTTTTCTATACAAAATGTCTGGAACAAAGACATGGTGCTTCTGTTTGCAAGATGAACAAAATTCAGGGTACCCACACACACAATTAGTATATCGCAACAACAGATAGAAGGTAAATTTATATATAATTTATATATTATATATGCAATGTTCTACCTTGTATAAACTCCTGAAGATTGTTTTTGTCAGCTTTACATAGACATAGATGTAAAGATGGAAATACTTGTTACGTGTATGTCTATGTATGCTTCTAGACAAAGAGAGTGTTGTTAAGTTTAGCAGTATAGCTGATAGATTGGGTGGGTAGATAAATATTAGATAAGGGTTCCGTGTTTTAGTTGTCATCCTTTATGTTTTTAGTGATTGTGTTTTCTGTATTTTAGACTAATCAGATTTAAAAACTCACTATTATTATTTCTTTTACGATTTGTGATACGCAGTGTACAAGAGCTCTTTTTAGACCCATCCATGTAAGTTGTCACATCTGCTGCTGTTGTTATCATTATTATTATTACTATGATTATTTTATGTCACTTAAAAGCAACCGATCACAGCATTAACTTATTCAGTTTGCTTTGCTTTACCATTTTAATAGGGAAGTTTAATCTCTACTCTTTAATTGTGCTGATTTGAAACACATACTTTCATTACCTGTTTTTGTTTGCTCACCATTTGGCTTCTCTTCTGCAGAATGTTTTGTTTATTTTTGCCTTTTCATCACTGTGTAAAGCAGACATCCTCAGTGGTTCTTTCATGTTTATTAAGATATATTTATAGCTATTTATTTATCAATATAAGTAGTAACAAAGAGCCCGTTCATTAATTGTGTTTCCTATGCCCATTTCTTCCTCTTTCCCAGTCTTTAATGATTATCTGATTATATAAATTTTAGGATCAATATATCTCCATATAGCCCTCCTTTCAACAAATGAGAGTTTTTGTAATATTGCATTTGTATTACCTTTATGATGCAAATTATTTTGAGTTTTCAGCATTCGTTTTATTTTCCAGAATCGTATTTAGCAACAGCTGTTGGAACATTACTATCACACATGGAAAATCATGAGAAATATTCCTAATTCTCTCATTGCTTTGTGCTTTGGAGCTAAAGTGGAAGTGAGCCAGACTTTCAGTGGGACTGGGTAGCTAGTTCAAGGGAATGAAGTTGACTGCTCTGTACTTAGTAAGGTAAATAATGGAGAAGGGAGGGAAACTCACCCAGCTGGCAGATGCAGGGAATTATAAAATGCGTTGAAGAGCCCAAGGAATGATCTTCTCTTTCCCCTATCCAAAGCTTCTTTTGGGAAAGGGACCTGTTTCTATTCTATTTTCTTCTTGTCTCTCTCCTTCTTCCTTACATCTATAGTGTCATCTCACCTGGTAAAAACCTCAAACTGTGCAGGCTAATCTGTATACCTTTAATCCAAACATATGAGGGTTTGTCTTAGTCTGCTCAAGCGACCAGAAGAGAATACCCTAGACTGAGTTCCTTGACACAACAGAACTGTCTTTTACTACAGTTTTTGGAGATACAAGTCTGAGATCAGGGTGTCCCCTCAGTCAGGTTCTGGTGGGGGTGGGGGTGAGGGGCTCTGCCCTTTAGATGCCGCTGTTTGCTATGTGCTTCCATGACAGTTCCATGATATGTGGATGTGAAAGACTCCCCCTATTCATAAGGTCACCAGTTCTATCAGATTAAGGATCCACACATATCTTCTCATTTAAACTTAATTACGTCCTGATAGACTTACCCCCCAAGTAGTTACATTATGATCAATATGTGACTGTTAGAAGAATACACAGCTATAACCCTTGAGTTCATCTGTACTATAATTTAGGTCTAAATAAAGCATTTTTCACAGTTGGGTCTGGTGATTCATGCATGTAATCCCAGCTGCTTTTGAGGCCGAGGCAAAAGGATAGCAAGATTCGTGTCCTGCCTGGACAAATTAGACCCTGTAAGTAAATAAATAAATAAGGATGGGGATGTAGCCTAATGAAAAGCCCTCAGTTCAATCCCCAGTACTGACTGCTCCCCACACACATGAAGCATTTCCTGATTGCTTGCCTTAATTTGTCAGGACTAACTCAAGAGTCATTCCTTCCAGGGAGCCTTGACTGAATCTGAAGGTCAAGCTACAAACTCTGGGGCCACTTAGTGTCCCTCTACCTGTGGATGATTCTTCTGGCTCTGCCAGTGATTAACTAGGCTGTGTTGGCCATAAATTCCTCCAAGACAGGACTAATTACCTTGGGGCTTCTCAATGAGTATTGCAGCATCTACAGCATAGTAAGCCCTTGGGCAATGCTAGGTGAATTTAAAGGGCAGAAACTAGATAATCCATGTAAATGGGACACCTAGAAATTTTTCCAAGAGTGGTAGGAGGAAGGATGGTTGGTGAGAATAGAAGAGGCAGCACTCGTTTGGTGGGAGAGGGAGAGACCTGAGCCCTGAGCCACTGAGCTCTTCATCGTACTGTTTGGACCATCAAGGTTTTTCTGGTTTTTGGTGAGGGAGTCCACAAGTTTGTACCAGTTAATGTCAGCCCAGCTTGCTTTTGGAAATAAACATTTTGCAAATTAGTTATAATGTACTACAAAGGAAACTTGTCTGTAGTCTGACATCTGGGACATTCTGCTACACAGCTACATTGCCCAGAGGACATACACTTCACAAACTAGTAGAAATCAGTATAGCAAAACTTTCAGAGGTCTTTAGGGAATAATATTAATCTCTCCATGCAGTCTTTTTTTTCCCTAAAATCTCTTTGCAGTAAAGAAGGTGTCATGGTGATAAGCATTCTTTTTATACATTAAATGGGGAGCCATGACCCTTGAGTTTAGCTAGAAAATAATAATAAATTTTAAACTACTATGATCAAGGAGATTTGATGTGCCTTTTAAGAACATAAAGCTGAAAAAAATTATCACCAACCTAATTATTTCCACCATTGTTGTGCCCTTTCTATATAGGCAACATCATAAAGGGGAAAGTTCGTGGGTATCAGATCTTCTAGCCAGACTCTTCTTTCTTTCATGAACATGCTAACCCCAAATGACATGCTTCTTTTCTGATTAAAAAAAAAAAATACTAAACCTTTGACCAACAGCTTTTCA
Organism: Dasyprocta punctata; assembly: GCA_004363535.1. Classification (NCBI taxonomy): domain Eukaryota; kingdom Metazoa; phylum Chordata; class Mammalia; order Rodentia; family Dasyproctidae; genus Dasyprocta; species Dasyprocta punctata. Next base: position 67,000 of record RJWM01000939.1, read on the forward strand.
GAAGATGCTAAACATTTGGGGTGAAATGAACCATTCTTGCATGCACTTAACGGAACTGTTCTTTTCGTTGGTTTGCAAAATTTTTTTCTTTGCAAACTGATCGGCTTGCTAATTTCGCGTTTAGAAGCTCATGGGATGGCCGCATCAGCACCACTGCTGTTCGCATCACTGGAAACCTCTCCTGCTCTCCGGGATCCTGGGTCCTGGGGTGACCTCCCGAGTATTCCTCCTGGAACCTTCGGGCCAAGACCCAGCCTCACAGGCACCAGCTGGTCATCAGTAGGCCCGCCCTTTCCGGTTTTGTGTGGCTGCAGGGTGGAGAAATACAGGCTCCAGGGGCACGGGCCCTCCCACAGTGATTTTCTCTTCCTAATCCATTCCGGACCCGCTCCTGAGCATCCTGAGGCCAAATACAGCCAAACTCCGTCTGGTCAGCAGATCATCGAACAGGGTTTATCATGGGCCAGGCCTGCTACTGTTTTTGCTTTCCTTGACAGTCTAAAGATTTAAGCAGGTTTTTTTGAAAAAACACAAAATATCACAATCTGTTTAAAGTACATACTTTTGTACTGTCATATGCCCATTTATTGCTATAAATACTTCATTTCAATTTATTTACTTACCTTTGCAGCCCTGGAGATTGAACCTAGAACCCCAGAACTTTGTGCTGGATATGCGACTGGTCTACCACTGAGCTACGATCCTAGCGCTTTGTTTTTTTTGTTTTTTTTTTAAACTACTGATCTAATAATTATAATTGTCTGTTTAAGGTATGGGGAGGCATATTTGTGTACGTTATACAAAAATTTTAAAAACTCAATCTCAGTGTATGATTTTATATATATATATAGCAAATATGCATATAGCATGCATATATGTGTGTGTGTGTGTATATGTATATATGTATATATATAGAATGGGTTTTTCTAAAACTGATGACTCTAAGTTTTGGTTGGTTGGTACTTTTAAATTTAAGTAGATTTTTTTTTTTCAGTTTTAGTATTTTTCCCCCCTTGAAGCTAAAACACTAAATACATTCAAAAGCCGTTCTTATTTCAGACAGCAATTTAAGCTAGACAATGAAATGGTTTTTGATGACATGAAAGAGTTATAATTGTGCATTTGATTTTGAAAGTAAAAAGCACAAATTTCTCTAAAAGTTCTTGCTACAGTATTGGTTATATGATGCTATATTCTTAAAACACGTTACAGAAATAATTTCGATAGTTCTCTAAATAGGGGATTAACCAAGAGATTCAAGTTCAAGTCGGTAATCTTTTCTGTATTGCTATAGTAATGATAAAATCTGGAGTATTTAGAAATATTTGAAACTATGAATGGATGCCCAGGAAAAATTGCTTTCATTGACAACTGAGTTAATTATAGTAGTTCTGTTTTTTCCATAGGCCTATTATTTGGCTGTAAAAATCATTGCAGGTTAAAAATGGACTCACATTAGCCTCACCATAGGTGTAGTATTTTGCATACTTTAAAAAGAAGGTTGATTTTTGTCCAAATTCACTGAATACAAATACTTTAAAAATTATACACACTAAAAATGATTATTCTGTGACACAAAATCCGAGTTGTTTATTTTTAGCTAGCACAATTATTTTTATTTCAGAATTTTAAAACAACCTTGTAAGAATTAGCATGGCCACAAGAGCAGCACATTTCATAAGTTACATTTATAAGACAGCGTTAGCTAATTTACTTATATCTAGTTGTTCATGCAGCTCTCTGAGAGGCCAGAGCATGTCTATCATGGAGCCCTTCAATTTTAACAGAGATCCTTTCTCTATAACTAATTCAACGCATGGCTATATGGGTAATTTTGAACAAGTGGATCTTTCTCCAGCCTGAAAGGCTGCCAGGACAGAGAGTGAGCAAGAAAAAGAGGATTTCAAAAAGAGTCACAGAAAACCTCAAAATAATCACGAAGCACTACTGTATTGCCACAGTCCACTTACAGAAGTGCATTGAGAGGTGATGACGTAGAACAAAGAGGACACATTACTACAATAAAATACTCTATAATACCTGGAACAGCAGTTGGAAATGTTTTTGTCGTCAAATAGAGCACCCAAAAGCATAGAAAGTTTAGCTATATCTCCTGGAAAGAATTTCAAAAGAGTTAGTATTTCTTCTCCACACCATTATGTTACAGAATTTCACATAGCAATGAAATATGAAACACAGATTAAAAATCTAAAATAAGAACTGCCATTGCAAGCTTCATATATCACACTTAATGAAAAAACCTTTTAGACAAATATTACATTATACAAGTGTATAAGTTATCATTAGGTCTTCTAAATATAGATAAAACTATTTAATTGAATCCAAGGTGTTGGAATAAATTATTAAAGAGGGCTCAATCTTATAGCCCTGTGAAATCCTGACACAATACATTCTGGGTCATATCAGTAGCAATACTGTGAAAAATAGAGGAGGGTTTTGATTTGACAAATGGAAATATTTTCATAGTATTTTAAAAAGGAAATTGACCAAGGAAAATTTTAAGTCCCCTCAAATTAAGACAGAATCATTGATTATTTAGCAAAATTGTTGATTTCCAGCACAAAGAAAAAAAAGAAAAAAGTAGTAACTGGAAATATGGAAATAATAAGGCAGTAACCTACTCAAACTGGGTCTAATGACCCACAGGGTGGACTGACTTAATTTTGAATCTTGATTTTTGATCTTAAATATTCTTTGTCAAACATAAAATTGATACAAGATCCTAGAGGCTGGCTGGTTCTACAAATGAAGACCAACTTGGAATATATTCCCAAGAGATAGAATTCTGTCATGAAAGCTCTACCTTTTTAATATAAATCTCCTTATGTTAATGAAGCTGAATATATGTTAAAAATAATTTTTTGTACAAGAGGCAAGATCAGGGCAGGAATGGTTTGGAGTTCATTCATTTTCAAGTCTTCTACATGTGGTTAGAAATGCAACTTCTAGAATAAAGGATTCTGTATAAATTAAATTAAAATGAGAGGTATTGAAAGATTCTAAAGAGGAAAATCACATATAAAAGGAGCATTTTATTAGAATTATTTTAGTAATAGAAAGATTTTACTGTGAAGTGATTAGAATCAGGGAATACACATAGGAAACTACTGCAATGTTTCTAAGAATCTTGAGATTGATATTATCTTGAAATTTTGATTAATGTGTTCGCTTTTTTACACATACTTATGCTTTGCCTTCCTGTATTTCTTCGGAGGTCTTGAAGAAAATCAAGACTATTATGGAAAAAAAGTGCAAAGAACCAATTGATGCTGTTTTTGAGATATAAAACAAATTTCAAAACTTGTTAAGTGGTAACAGTCTTGCAACTTAAGGTTTTCAAGGTAAGGATCGATGCATTCTTTTTTAAATGGTAGATTTAGAGGTATAAATTTAACCGGTATGTTTTTTTCTTTACTCAGGAAGCACTGGCAACAACAATAAAATGGACATCTCCTTTATTTTGCAGGAGAAAACGTGAGATAAAGAGAAGAATAACAGAATAGATCATCTGTCAGAAAGAACTGGACCTACCTCCTGCCTACTTCTCATGTCAATTCTTGATAATTATGGGTGAAGGGAACTCCATATAGTTTGAGGGATTCCTGGGAAGATAAACATTTGGCTCTTTTCCAGAGTGTAACAGGGAGACCCAGAGCCTTTAGAAAGGTTCTGTGTTGAGCATGGAAACTGAACTGTCAAAGAGAAGTGACGAGAGAAGTTCACCCAAGAGAATCTCAAGCCTAGAAAGAAAGGGAATAAAAAAAGGGCACACACACAAAAGGGAAAAATCGGTCAGTCACTGAATCATATAAAAGCAAAAGCAGGCTGATCACAGATTGAGGAGTGGGTGGAAGAGGACAGTTCTGCCAAGAATGTAATGAGGCAGGAACCACAAAACCAAAGACAGGAGATCATAAGTCTCCTCAGAAACCAAGGCAGGAGGATGCTGATGGCTTTAAACCCGGGCTTCACAAGGATACCAAATCACACAGAGGCCCAGAGTTCCTGATTCAGTGGGTCTTGGGTGGGGCCTGGGAATTTGCACTTCTAAAAATTTCCCTAGTGAGGCAATGTTGCTGCCCAAAGACTTCACTTTGAAAGGCATTGATTAGGGCTAAGTTGGTCAAAGATACGGATGTAACAGAAAATAGACTCCCTTGGTCAGTATACTCCAGATTCTTAGTAGTGCAGGTAATGGTTCCTGTTGAGGTTCTGGTTGCTTCTGGTCTCTTAGAAATGGTTGGTCACTGTGATGCATACTGTACAAACCAATCCCCAGTTGAGAAGCCATTCTGCCTCTGCACTTCCTGTTTGCTTATCCCATATAAGCCCTAGACGACCAGAGGTCAGGGCCTGATGTTTTGGGAATGATCCTGATCAGTACCAGTCAATGTAAATATATCTGCCTCCAAATCATGGATGTTGGCTTGGTGTTTCTGCTTGCCCTTGCATGGGGTACACACTCTTCCAGCACAAACATCTCAGGATGTGGGAACACCTAGAGAGAAGGGAGGGAAAAAAAGGGGACACATGTGACAGTCTCAGAAGTTACTGAGGCTAAAGCTCAATGGCACAGTGCCTGCCTGGCAAGCACAATGTCCTGAGTTTGATTCCCGGTACCACAACAACAACAACAAAAAAATGAATTTACTACTAAAGGACTGTGTTTATACCCACAAGTACTGAGTAACCACTAATTTGAATCAGGTACTTGATTTCCACATAAAATTTACAGCTACCAGCAAAAAGTGGGGCTCTAGGGCTAAATTCAGTCCAGTTATAGAGAAGTAAATAAATTGATCACTTGAATATCTGTGTTTCCTTACTGTGAAAATTAATACCTAGTTTTAGTATTTAGGACAAATATTACACTGAAATTTAAAAATAAGAGTGGGATGCCTGGCAAAGAAACACCCCGAAACGATATTTTATTCTTTGTTGCAATAAAGCTTTGTCATCCAACATCAGGCTGTTTCAAGTACCTGGAAATAAGAGGCTTCTGTAGCCCCAGGAGCAGTCTTCTGTGACTCATCCTCGGGGCCTCTTCAGAGAGCAGAGGCAACAGGAGCAGCATCTGAGCGGACAGCCCTTCTGAGAGCTGGCACATTTGCGCGCTTAGAAACACGGCTCCCTGGTCCCCGCGGCTCCATCTGGGGCCTGCACAAGCAGACTGAGGGCCCTCCCTGTTCAGGGCTGTCACGAGAGGCTCACACATCCTTGGCAAGTAACATTCAGTGGAGTCCAGGACAAAAAGCAAGGCTCCATCCGATTGTGCTTGTCCTTGGGTAGCTGGTTGGATTTGGGTCTCCAGTTTTGCACTGATTGCCTTTGCATTTTTCCTGCACTGAAATCTACATCACTGTTGTATAACTCTCACCAAACTGCGTTCACGTTGATGAGATTTAGCTGAACTGAATCTATCGTGTGTTAGTTAATGCTCTTGTGTCTGTATCTCTCTCCCTCTCTGTCTCATTCCCTGGAAGTTGACCCCAGGGCCTTTACACTGAGCTAAATTCCTAGCCCTTTAAAAATTTTTACATTTTGAGACAAAGTCTCACTATGTTGCTTAGGCTACGACTTGCCATTATCCTGCCTCAGCCTCCCAAAGTGCTGATATTGCAACCCTGTACCACCATACTTACCTCCTTAAGCCTCTTGAAGCCAATTATTCCTTTGATACATGAGCCTTCTCTTAACAGGACTAATGGGTTTCTCATAATTCTAAAGATCTTCCCATGGGTGCAAAGTGTAGGTACTCAAATATCTCTATTGTCTGCACTTCTTTCCTGAACTTCAAATCACAGATTCATACCCCAATACTTGTGTTATCTGTACATATAACCTTTTTTACTCCTCACACTTCACCCCAAGCAGCTTGTGACTGATTAAAAAATACCACAATCCATTCAGTTTATCTGCTTTCTTCCTACATAGCACCTACCACATACAGGTGATATTTTTAGACCTTAAATCTAACACAGAATAATATTAGCTTAGTTTACTGTTATTATTTCTACAATGCTTGGAAACTTTCCAAAATGCAGAAAGTTAACAAATAAGGGTTGTAGCAAAAACCAGTAAGTATCTTACTTCTGATCTACAGTATCATATGTCCTGATTTCTCAGCCAAATAGACTCCTTTCATGGGGATTTAGCCTTGTGCCTTATAATTTTCTCCTGCTCTCACACTCTCTATTGATGACTTTCTTTGATATATCTTTCCACCAAGTGCAGAGACCTCTAGAAGTTTTCTTCACTGAGTGACCAAAATAAAATGGAATTTTTTTTAAAAAAAAGGAAAATAATTTGACTTGCTCTCTCTCACTGTAGTACCTGGGATCTTATATTTCCCTACCCAAAGATCCCATTTCAGTATTTTCTCAAAAGAGCCAAGTGCCTTGGATGTGATTCATCATTGGTTATGAAGGGCCTGTGCAGAACACTTTTCAACTCAGAAAATGCAGCCCACCACGGTCATTAATGTAGAGCATCAGCAAAATATCCTATGTGATGGCCGAATGATCAATCCCTTAGGATTAGATCATAATACAAGAGCAGACGGTTGACTTGCTCCTGAAGTGAGGTGAAGATAGACTGCTGTCCTACTGCAAGAAATCAAATATCTTTGCTACATTTGTTTCCTAGTAGCACACAGAAATTTTTTTTCTAATCAATAGCTATATAAAAGATCTCAGTGGTATGTTAATTTGGAGAAAGAGAGAGAGAGCAACAGAGAAACAGAGAGAGAGAGAGAGAGAGAGCGCACATCTGGAGAAGCAGCTGCAATTGAAGTTACTTTCTGATTATGTTTACAATAATTCACTGTCTTTCTTGAAGGTCATTTATTTCCAGCTCTGGTCAAATAGAGTAGTTAAATGTGAACATGATAGGAATCTCAGATCTGCATACTTTAGCTTTTTGTGGTGACACTAATCTGTGCCATCCCAGTTTAATTTAGTACTTAGAAGGGGAAACAGTTCCAAGGGCAGTTTCTAATATCCCACAGGTCAAAGAACCAATATGGCTATTCTGCCATTGGCAAAGTATGTCTTTGCCCACTAAGCCTCAAAAATGAGGAAATTACTTCATCTTATAAAATGTCCAGTCAACCGTCATTGACAGCAGGTCCCTTTGAAGAATCTCTAAGGATGTTAAGAGGTCATTACTTTGGCAAAGTCCTGGGTACTTTTTCAAAGGAAGCTGGCATGTCCTTTATTACAGGGGTCTAATTGTGGAGTTTGAGTAAAAGATCGTGATTCTCACTTTTCCCCAAAAGTTTTAAAAAGTGACCTAGAGTGTAATAAATTATGAAAATCCAGTACTTAGTAAGCAGTACTTCCATTTCACTCCAATGAACACTATGATCTATGAGTCAACACCAGTGATCTCCTTGGCTCGAGTCATTTGCTGCTTTAGCCTGCTTCCCCTCTTGCAAATCATGCCCACTTTGTCTCTGGCCTTCAGGTTTAAGTGTAGTCACATGGCCTCTGTCACTTTCCAGGATCCCATTATTCCCACTGGATTTGGGAATGCCATTTCAGTGGAGTTACTTCCGGTCTCACCAGTGTATTTCTTCTTGCTTTGGTGAAAAGATTTCCTCTAGGCTTATTCAGACAACATATAAGGAGATAGAGGGAAGGCCATACTTGCTCCATCAATGCTAGATTTCTGTATTTCTTTGTATATCTTTATTGACATTTTTTGGCACCCCAATTTTACTTGACCTTGACCACTATGGAGCCCAAGATTCATCTACTAATCCAATAATCTGGTAAATTATGTTCATAAGCTGAAGCATCAAACATTTCTGAAATGCCTGAGTAAGCACAATTAGTTTAATAAATGTTGGTTAGCATAGTATTTTCTTTTTGCCTTTTTAGTATAGGAAAGCCTTAAAATTCATTTTTAGCATTCCTTCCCAGGCTTCTACCAGTGAAAACCAGCAAAACCTTTCAATTCTTTCTATGCATAAGTTATTTCTTCCCAGGTCAGACTCTATACCCATCTTCCTATAACCTAACTCTAGTACTAGGTCAGGAAGCAATGCCAGATGACAGGCACGTCTTGTGTGGAATCAATAACTCCAAGAGTGGTAAAGACATCAAGTGTGGCCCTTCTGACTTCTTCAGACAGGAGTAGAAGGACTCTTTCTACTTGTAAGGAGGTTCCATGAAATTTGGAGGCACAAGTCTATGAGAGTTCTTAAGAAAGTCTCCATTCTTATCTAATAAGTATCTTGACTTTCACCAGAGGAGATCAGGCAAGGTTGGAAATACAATGTGTTCTTCAGTAGTCGTCATCACAGATGAGTCTAGTTTTCAAATACATTGACTCTGTACTTGGCTATGAGAGCAAGATAAATTTAGGAAGCTTGTTCATTGTCTGATAATCCCTTGAACTCAAAATTTTAAACCCTGAACTCTTCAGTTTCACTGTGTAGAAAGAAGTTGTGCAGTGAAAAGTTGTTAGACTCCCTCAGAATCCTTGTGGTCATCATTACAACTAATGCAATGTTTTATTACTGCAACCTCTATATTTCTCAAATCCTTGTCTTTAATAAGCACTACATTCAGACGACTATGTTGACAATTTAATGGCTTAAGATTTTTACTTTTCTAATATCATGGACCACCAATAACTTGTTCACATCAGACACTAATGCTATTGCTTCTCTTTAAATTGACAATGCAAACCCATGATCTTGTCTCCCTTGTTTTTAGTCTGTTTCTTATGACTTCTTTCAGTGCCAGCTACTTTCTCAGAGGTGCCCACCTACTAAAAAGCAACTATTTAAGTTACTTACCAGAAGGCACTCAGTGCTTTCCTAAATGCCAAAATGCCTCTTAAAGCAAAGACCATGGAGTATTTCTCTTAACTCAGGTTTACCAACAGCTTACAGAAGGGTAGGGAATTTCCAACACAACAGAAAACTACTAGTTGTGATAACTAGTCTATAGGACCACATAAAATTTACCTAGAAATCCTGGGAACTCACAGAAAACCTCAAACTTGTTGAAGACCATCTGTCTTGGTTACTTTTTTCTCATTGCTTGACACCCAAGATGAAGGAAGGAAAGGTTTATTTAGCTTACAGTTTTTGGAGGTTTCAGTCTGCACTCAGCTGGCTCCAAGGTAGGGTGACGTGGCTGAGGGGCAACTGTTCAAGGCAGCTGCGGCAGCTACCACAAGAGACTAGAGCAAAAGGGCAGAAGGGAAAAGCATGGAGAGAGGACTCTTTCTGTCCCTTATATTGTATACAGGCCGCACCCACTTGGGTGTGGCACTCACATCCATCATCCCAGCATTGGACTATGAGTCATTCACAAACTCTAGAAGACCACCTCCATGGCTGCACAAGGCTTTGGGAGAACATCCAGACTCAAATCATGACACCATTTTTCTGACGACCACTGATGTAGGGGCCATACTGTGAATTCTGCTTTCTCTTTCCACATTTGCATCCCATTGGCTAAAAATGACCTAGAATCCATCTGGTAAAGGATTCTATGAAATACATTAGCCAGCCTTCCAGCCACTGGGGAGAGGGAAAGTCAAGGGGAGGAGATGAAGAGTGCTGGGCTTCACCAACAGCACTCAGTGTGCCAGGCTTTGAGAGCATTAACAAGCCTTACTGACTGTGTAAGTTTGATGTTTTTTTTTAATTTGGAATAAAACAGAACAAACGTAAGTGCTAATATATTTACAAGTTTGTATATAAACCACATAGTAGGTGTTAATTAAAAAGTTCATTTGAAAACTAATGCAAAATAAGATCCACCATAACCTGCAAGCATTCATTCTAAGGTTGATTTGTATGGATATAAATTGTCCTTAATAAAAAGCATTAAATCACACCCTGACTGATTATGGTGATTTTCAAAACCCAAAACACAGTGTAGTATATTTGAAATAATACCATAAAAGAACAGCAGTGCAATACAAGTAAAAGTTTTTTAAAGCTTAGAGTCTTTAAAAAGATGAAAACTACGTGACAGTAAAGACTTCAATGTTTGAATATGAACCGAGTATGTCCTTTCAATTCCAAATAAAACTTGGCTGTTGTTACTTATGATTGGAGAGATAATATTTCTATTCCATGAGTATAATCTGAAAGTTAATTAGTAGAGCTCCTTTTTTCTTTCCATCTTTCCTTTCTACTATTTCTAGGAAAAATAAAATTAAAATATTTGTGTTAACAATAAAATTATATCACTTAATGATATTTTTCAAAAATGTTGCTATTCCTGAAGTATATATACATCTTTAATCTGTATGACATCATTTAACCTAGTACCTGGAAAGATAGGTACCAAACAAATATTAGGTGTACTAATAAGAATGTAGACTGTACATTTTAAAGATTTTACCAGAAGAAGAAGAGCAGGCATGCAAAGGCTCTTAAACACGGAGCTAGAAATCAAGAAAGAGGTAAATTTTAGCTGCCATGAGTCACTTTATTGCGGGAACTTGGGGAAATTATTTTGAATCTATGTGCCTTATTTATTTTCATGATAATGTACTCTCTTGCCTACTTCACAGAGACACCTGAGATAATTAGGTTTGAGCTGCTTGGAGGAAAATGAGCTATATAGAGCTACAATATATACTGATGACAATGCTAGACTTTTGCAGTGGGACTTCATTGTTATTTACATCCAATTATATAACTATGAAAAGACTGGACTGCAAAAAATTCCAAGTGTATGGGCATTAAATATATAAGACTAAGCATATATATGACAAGGTTTCAATAAAATTTTTGCCTCCCTCCCACCCTCAAATTTTACTACAGTGCTGGTATCAGCTGTAAGAATGAGTTCCTAAGTGGGAAGCAATTTTTCTCATCAGATAAAGAGCAACCTTTTTCTCCCAAGTCCCTTTCTTCTATTATTTTTTAATCTCTTAGTGTTGCTAAGATGTTCTGAATAGACATTCTTCCTTCTTCCTAAGGATCTTGTCTAAATATATTTTAAAATCTTAGATAACATTTTAAGTTACTAAATAACTTTAAAATGACTTCCAACATCTCTTTTAAACTCGTGTTCATTGAAAGATTTTATCTTTCTAGTCTTCCAATCGAAAACCTAGTCATTTCCATGACTATTCTAATGGCTCAGAGTTGAAGTGAGGCAGTAGAGTTCCATTTAATTACTGAGTCTGAAATTAGAACATCATGTTCTGTACAAAATTCAAACTGCCAGTGTTTCAAATTCTCTTGTTCCTCCTACCTAGACCCCTTTGCCTTTGGAAGCTTTTGGCTGGTGAAGAAAGACACGATCTACAGTTCCTTATTTTTTAAGATCCTCCTGCTCTGGCTTTCTAAGTTTCATTTCTGATCAGTCTGGGGTTCAATCGAGAGGTTGCTGGGAGATTCTTTATCTGGCTCAGAACTTCTGAAGTTCATAGGAACTTGGACCAGTTTCTCTCTGTTAAGGATTGTCCACCTTATGGGTGATTCTGGTCATTATATCCTAGTATAACCCCACCTCTAGCTCTCTCTTGAGTATGGTCAATGTTTTGCCCAAGGGAACTATGTATCAAGGGAAATATGTGAGACCTGCTGGAGCAGCAGCCCAGCTTCCTACTGTTGAACTGGGGAAGAATCTTCTAGATCAGGGACAGGACCAGACACAGTGACACAGTATATAGATATAGATATAGATATAGATATAGATATAGATATAGATATAGATGATATAGATGTAGATATAGATGTCTCCATATTTTCCAGTGATCTATTTGAAATCTCATCTTACTTCAACTGAGATGTGGAGTGTGCAGTTCCCTCACCTCTCCCTAGAGAGGAATAGTGCTCACAGCGCATAAAGAGTTCTTTTCTTTTAGACCCTCTCTGTGATTATGTTCAAGTTCTAAAAGTTTCAGAAGTTTCAAATATTAGTTTGGAAATGTTCATTTTTATCTAGCACTTCAGTGTAGAATTTCTTATCTGTTTATTTTGGAGCCACAGTGAACTTTCAGTTCTGCTGGATTTCCTTACAGTAGCACACAGAAATACTTTTTTTTATTTTATATTCTGCTGATATATAGAGGGTTAGTTAAGAAAAGCTTGGGATGTTTGAAGTCTGGGCTGTTTATATATCCATGTGCCTTCTTGTCTGAGACAGTAGAGTCACATACTTCTGATCATTGATTTCTTTGTGGACTCAGTGACTCTATTGTTGATTTCTTTTTGGTCCAGTGACATTTCAATTCCACAGGTTTCCTTTTTTACCTAGTGTCCAAAGCTGGAGGAATGGAAGAAAGGTCCCATCTAATCAGTCACCTAAGACATGCTGAAAGAAGTAAAAATTTAGTATGCATTTGATTTTTTCTTTTTTTAAATCCTTGCTTTATCCTTTCTCATTTGGATAATTGATTATACCTAGATATTCATGAAACCACAAAATTTCGGGTGTTGACTTTATTCTCCAAAGCAGGGCTGATGAGATATTAGGTTTTTTGGTCTCAGCCAATTGCAGATCTCTTCACTTTCTGACTCCAGGGTTTTCACTGGTGGGGAAGAGCTCTGCGTGAGGAGATGAAGGTCAGCATCCCCACAAGTACTCCCACTGTTCTGGGAGACTACGTCCAGGAGTAATTCTGCTCAGATAGGAAGTGATGCTGCTTCACTCCTCATGTTGCAGCAGCTATGCAACAACCTGAAGCAGATCATCTTGCCGAGGGGACTGAAGTTGGAAGATCTCAAAGAAGCAGCAATGGATACAAAAATCTTAATTAAACTCTGAGTTTTGGATCAGATATGACATGTTGATTAAATCTGTGCTTTTGAAAGTGGCATGACAAACCAGAGGCTCAACTGCTGCTAAGGTTATTAATTATTTTTATTATTTTTTATTTTTAACTGAAATATAAAAATTGTACATATTTATGGAATGCCATGTGCATTTTGTTACATGTACTCATTACATAATGTCCAATACATATCTATCCTCTCAAATATATATCATTCTTTAAGGTGAAAACATTCAAAATCCTTCAAACTTTTTGGGAGGAGGAGTTTGGGTAATGCTAATTCTTATCTTTTATCTTGGGAAATAGAATGCCACATGAATTAAGCCCTGTTCTGGATGAACAGGTTAGCTCATTTCTTTGTTGTAATTAGGATGCTTTCAGTTGGAAATACATTGGTTTAAATAATAAAAGGAATTTATTGAACCATATGAATCAAATGTTCAGAAAGATAGAGGAGAATTCAGGCATGACCTCGCTTCTCTGTGACACTGGATTTTCCACTGCCATGAGCTGGCTCTGTCCTCAGGTGAACACGAACAGCATGATGACATTGCTAACACAAATGTGGTATCAACTACATTCACAGAAAATAATACCTGACAGGACCATTATCTTAAGTCACATGGGCACACATTTGTATGAATACAGGATCATCTTATTGGGAAAGATCAGCTTGGTACCCATTCCAAGTAGTATTTTCAGCAGAACTTCATGGCTATTCAGTAGCCATGAGGGACCATTCAGCAACCTCCTTGCCTGAGCATTCCCAGTTACGGGAGAATTTTTTTTGCTATTTTTTAATAAAATAAAGTAACTGTGCCTTAGATTTCTGTCTCAAAAGAAATTCTGTCTGAAAAACTCAGATTATATTCTGTTTCATAGGTCTTTAGAAGCTGATGCTCATTTCCTAACTCCTAAAGATCAGTTACATTCAAATATAAGCTAAGATACTGTCAAACATTCAAATTTGGGCTTGGAATAGAATTATTTTCTCTGTGATTTTCTGACATTTCTTTCAAACACATGGATTTGATCAACGTATCATATTACACTCAAAACTCAGAGTTTAATTAAGATTTTTATGTCAGATTTATTTATGCATGCGAAATACTTAATGACTATGACAAAAATTTTGAGAAAAACATTTTGGGTGATTTTTGTCTGAACATAGTTACTTTAATTTTAATTCAACATACTTGCTACAAAGATTGTGGATACATGGAATTGCTACTTAGGTCATACTGCTTATCAGTTCAAGAAATCTACTTTACTTGATTTAGATTGATTTGACTTTAATTAACTGTCTTGTGCAAATAGGAACCTAGGTGGCCATTAAGCCTAGGACTGACCTTGCTTCATAGAAACAAAATTATTAACATGATTGCCAACATGGCAACATAAACTTTTCCCTGAGTACCAGAACCTTAAATATATATTAGCTTCTAGCTATTAATTTTAATAATACAAAATATAACACTTACATTATGTTTTAATTGCGTATTTTAAAAAGGCATTTCTTTAAAACTGTTAGAGCTCTTGTTTTTTGAGGCTAAACTTTACAATAAATAACCAGGGGCTGGGGATTTAGCTCAGGGGCATAAGCTCCTGCCTGGCAAACACAGGGTCATGAGTTTGATCCCTGGTACCAAAAATAAATAAATAAAATAAAATAAAATAAATAACAATTCTTATTTTCAAGAAACCATTTTCTTTGAGAGGGACATTGGCTTATTTATCTTTTTTCTTTAGCATCCTATAATTTTCTCATCTGATTTTTCTGATTTTTTCTTACTCTACATGTGGGCTAACAGTTCATATGACAGTACATATTACTAAAGGAAAAAGAATAAAAAGTAAGTCTGTTACAGCATTTCTAAGCTACAATCAAGTCCAGCAGAGATCAGAATGAGTTTAATGTAGGCAAATGTAATCAGCCACAGTAAAAGAAGCTTAATTTATTATATCCTTAGGGAAAAACAAAATCTAAGTCCAAAGATCATTATAACTATAAGAGACATGATGAACAAATTAAACCAAGCAAACAAACAAAACCCATTTTATGACAGTTTGTTTCTTAGAAAAAACAATATATTAAAATTTGTGACCACCAAATTTTCTTTTCCCTTCAGTGTACCAGTAAATATTATCTATGAACTTTGAGCTCATTTAATCAATAATATTTTCCCTGCCAGCTTTGTTGTCTTTTGTGGTGTAATCAGTGCATGTTTACAAGTTGATCTAAAAATTATTCAGCCATGACTTTACTCATCATTTAGTTCAGTGCTTTTTCCATTGTCCCATACCTTCATACTGACACTAGAGAAATATATGATGATGCAGGTGGGGAAAAGAGGGGCAATTAATTTATTCACAGAGATGGAGACTATTTTGTGCTTTTGATATTAATACTGTTAACTCACCTGGTAATGTGCAAATCCTCACTGATTCTTCTAGAAGTCTTTTTAATGAACAGCTCCCTAAGTCAGAATTGTGGTGCTACTCACACTTGACCTTGTCTAACCCCCATGAAAACCTGGTGATCCTGCAGGTATTACCCCCATTTTACAGAATAGGTAATTGAATATTAAAAGGTTAAATTTTCCCCATGTTACATAGATAGCATGGGGCAATGGTTAACACTTAAGCATATTTAATTACAAATTCCATGATCTTTCCATAATGCTTTGCAATTTATTTCTAATTGCACTATTTTTTAAAGTAGACTATCGATTTGACTTTTCCAGCCTTAATTTATTCCTTGTCATATAATCAGATTTTCTCTAATCCAGAATGGATTTGCAAACTAACTAAGGTTAAGATGAAGTTGGGAATTGGATTGTAAAACACTTATTTGTTCGTATTTTAATATCTCAGAAATCAAAACTCATTTATCATTGATGATAAGAAAGTATTTGTTATAGCTTGATGGTATATTAACTTTTCTTTCTTAACAATTTTTAAAGTAATGGTATGGTTTCAATCAAAGGTTTCTTTGACAAGGAAAATATAGTACATAGCTTTTCAGTGAAATTAGGGAAACCAGGTTAATCTTGATTCCTGTCTAACTCCACGGCACACCATCTCTCAGGCTGAGCTGGGAAGCAAGATGCTTTATGGGAAACTGGGGTCGGTTTTGGGAGTTTCATTTTGTCTTGCTATTAGTACCCATTCTGTTTTTGCCTAACAATGAGATTTCTGTTTCTTCTTTAAGTCTGATTTTGGATAATTGAAAAATAATGCTAATTTTATTGTAATAGTAATAATAATAACAATTCATTTAGATTTGAAGGAGTCCCTGCTTAAACAACACCAAAGGTAGAAACAGTAAGGTAATAAATATGATGTTGTATTAGTCAACTTTCTAGTCCTGTGACAACATACTTGAAATAAATACCTTAAAATGAAGAAATGTTTATTTTGGCTTAGTGTTTTAGAGGTTTTAGCCCATGACTGGATGCCTTACTGCTTTTGGGCCTATGGCAAGGCAGTACATCATGGTTGGGAGCCAATGATGGAGCAAACTGCTTTTATCATTACAACTGGAACATAGAAAGAGAGAGAGAGGTAGGGGTCTCAGTGACCTCACTTCCTGTCACTAGGCTCTGCCTTTTAAAGGTTCCATCACATTCCCGTAGTGACCACAAGCTGATGACCAGGCTTTCAACACGTGAGCCTTGGGGAGCATTACATATTCAAATCTTAGCAAATGTCCGAAAAATGTCAGTGTTCATAATATTAAAAATACTTTAAAATATAACATTTGAGATATAAAAAAAGAAAAAGTAATATATGTATATTAAAGATAAAGAGTTATCCTTGATCTGTAAAGAGTTCTTATATGTCAGTGACAAGAAGGGAAATACCCCAATTGAAAATAAATGCAAAGCAAATGATCATTAAATTGGCAATGTATTTTTCCACTTGAAAAAATATTTAAAATAAAACAATGACATAGCTTTTTCAATTATCCTGTTGGCAAAAGAGGTCTTAATTTTTAAGATTATAGCCATTAGGGAAGATTTTCATTTATTGCTGGTGGATGTAGAAAGGACTCTTAGCATAGATCAATTTTCAACATTTTCCCATAATGATTAATAAGAAAAAGAATCATGTTACTTAGCTAAGTAAAGTGAAAGCCACTTGTAACAGGATTTATATGATGATTTTTTGATTCCTCTGTTTTCCCCATTCCTCTTCTCTACTTTCAGCTCCTCTTATCCTCCTTATTTACAAAGATTTCTTTCTATTTTATTCTTTCATCATTTTTTCTTAACCCTTTGCTTCCCACTCCCCATTCCTAGTTCCCCTTTCCTTTTGAACAATCTCTTATTACTTTGCAATATGTATTATAAATTTTGGTTCTTATTTACACTTTCAGTTTCTTACACCAGAGAGACAATTTGATATTTGCATGTTTGTCTGATTTATTTCACTTAAGAGTATGGTCCGAAGATTCATTCATTTAGTTATAAATGTCTCAAATGTGTCCTTTACAACAGAGTAGTTAAAAAATAGGCCATTGTATTACAAAATACATCTTTTTATATTCATTCATCAGTTGATGAGCATTTGGGTTGTTTCCAAGATTCAGCTATTACAAACTGTGTTGCTATAAACATGGTGTGCATATATATCTGTGGTATGATGCTTTTAATACTTTTGGAAAGATACCAAGAAGGGGAATAGCTAAGTCAAATAGACCTATAGTTCTAGTTTAAAAATAATTTCCACTCTGATTTCCACAGTGGTTGCACCAGTCTACATTACCACCAACAGTGGAGAAGGGTTCCTTTTTTCCCACATCCTTGCCAGCCTTTGTTATTGGTTGGCTTTTTGATAATAACCATTCTTCTTGGAGATAGAATACTGGCATTGTTTTAATTTGCGTCTTTCCAATGACCAGTGATGTTGAACACTTTTTCATATATTTGTACTTCTTCAGCTGACAAATGTGAATTCATCTTAGATACCCATTTTTAGATTGGGTCATTAAATTTGGGGGGAGCTCTGATTTGTTTTCAGTTCTTTACGTGTTCTCCCTTAACTGACAACACTGTGATTGTCTGGGATCATAACCATCACCATAGTCCAGCACCAAAGGAGTGGGTGCTGAGTCAAATAGATAGCAAATTCTCATCCTTATTAAATCAGGAAGGTAGGATCCTGGGACAGATAAAAAGATCAAGAACCACCTACACCTTCAGGACATCTCTGAGGAACAGATATCCCACAGGAAAACCTCATAGTAGGAGTAAAACTATCTACTATAAGTAACTTACAAGCATCGATACAGAAAACAAAATAAAATTTCAAAAACAGAAAATGACAAGATACAGAAGGAAAATGAAACCCCAGACCTCTAGCCCACCCAGGAAAACTCTAGGCAACAAAGAGATAGAAGAAATCAGAAGCCACACACCTGAATTCTCTGGAAGTATAGCAGCTGAATTTAGAAAACAAATTCATGAGACTGTAGAGGAAATCAGAGGAGAAATAACCTCCCAGTAAAAAAGATGATGATCATAATAATGAATTTGCTCAGCAAACCTAAAGTAGGCATAGATAAAAAGAAAAATACAGGAAAATAATAGAAACCATGAATACCCAAAACAGGAAAGAAATGGAATCCATGAAACAGATTCAAACAGATATTGAAGAAAGTTTACAGAATTGACTGAATGCAAGTGAAGACAGAATATTAGATTTAGAAGACAGGGTCAAGGTTATCAATCATGAAAAGAAAGATCTTAAAAATAGCAAGAGACCATGAAAAACAATCCTATAGCTATAAGATGATGAAAAGAATAACAGCATAGGATTGATTGGAGTCAATAAAAAAAAAAGGAGACAGAGTAAATGATATAAAAAACCTGTTCATGGAAGTAATGGCAGAAAACTTCCTAAGCATGGAAAAAGACTTACACAGATAAGTGAGTGTCATGGTTACTTTTTTCTCATTGCTGAGACAGAATATCTGACACCCAAAATTAGGAAAGAAAAGGTTTATTTCTTGCAGTTCTTGCAGGCTTCAGTCTATTCTCAGTTGGCTCCAAGGCAGCATGGCATGACGGGGCCACCATTCATGGCCCCAGCAACAGCAAGGCAACCTGGCAAAAGAGAGGGAAGACATGCCTTCCTCTCACCCTTACACTGTATGTCAGCTCCATCTTTGGGCGGGTGCAGCACTCACATTGCCAATCCCAGTGCTAAACAACAAACCAATTGCAAATGCCAGACTCAGCCCTGTCCATAATTACATGAGGCCTTGGGAGGATACAATGAGGCATCTAGAATTCCAATTATTCATGACCAAAATAAATCTACACTAAGGCATATAATAATCAAGATTCCCTAAATTCAGCACAAGAACAGAATTTTAAAAGCTGTTAGAAAAAAAATTCCTATTAAAAAAAAAGCCCATCAGAATCACAGCAGAATTCTCAACACAAACCCATAAATCAAGCAGAACTTGGAGCAAAGTATTTCAATTTCTGAAAGAAAACAACTTCCAAACCAGAGTAGTATATTCTGTGAAACTATCTTTCAACATCAATGTAGAAATTAGATACTTCCATGATAAAGAACAACTAAAGAAATTTATGACCACCAGACAAGCCCTCCAAATTCTTCTGAAGGATATTCTAGAAAGAGATAAAGAAGACTACAATCCCAAAACTGCTAATAGAAAGAATCCACCAGGGAAGAAAAGCAATTAAACAGAGGGGAAACACAGGGAGCCAACAACAGGAAAATAAAATGACAAGGTAATCCAATACATATCAGTTATAACCATCAATGTAAATGGTTTCGATTCATCAACCAAAAGAAACAGATTGGAAGAATGGACCAAGAAACAAGATCCAACAATAAGCTGCATACAAGATATAGATTTAACTCAAAAAGGAATTCATATACTGAAAGTCACAGGATGGAAAACAATGCTTCATGTGACAGAACCCAGAAAAAAGCAGGGGTAGCTACTGTATTTGCAGTTAATTATTTAGTTGTCTATATTGTCTTCTTCTAATTTCCTTTTTAGCCATATTAACCAAAAGTTGTCATTTCCTTAAGTTCCTTTTCATAATTCCTTTAAAATCTAGATAAAATGGGAAATTTTTGGCAATACTCATTAGAAATATACATAAATATATTTTAGATATTCAAAATTTTATGTATATGATGTACAAAATGGATGTGGGATATGAAAGACATATGTATAGGATATGAGATATACCTGCTGATTTCTTATTATTGTCCACTTCTATATATCAAAGCTTTTGCTATGTAAATTTCTATTATTACCCAAAGACTTAGTAAGATATTAAATTGGTACAATTTTTATTGTTGTGACAATAAGGGGCTTCCCAACAGCTTTACCTTTTTAAAAAATTTTTTCACTCATACTCTAAGTATAATTTGATTCTTTTATCCTCAAAATAACTTTGGAAGTTACATCATGAAGAAGTTTCAATTTCCTCTTAGTAAAATGGGAAATTACAGCTTACCCTACCAACCTGACTCATAGCATAAATTGGCTAATATATATGACTCTTTTAATACATGTGCCTCCTAATAAAAATTTACAAGTATGTGCTATAAGAAGCCATTTCTAATCTTTTTTTTCCTAGAATATTTTAAAGTCAAAGATTCCTAGAAGACAAACCACATTGTATATATTTTGGTTTTCTAAATGCTGAATAGTTTCTAGTATGTTCTGAAATTCTCACTTTTTATTGATGGATGAAATTTTCCATTCAGCACCCACACTAACTGAATCTTTACAAGTTACCCAATTCTTGTGGGAAACAGACTACATAGATTTCACAATTTAAGCTAGGTATAATGGAAATAACTTAGGCTTTGGACTCAGAACTGAATTTAAATTTTAGCTGCCTTTCATTTTGATATTGGGAATCACTGGGAATCCTCTGAGCCTCAGGTTTTGTACCTATAAAAAATGAATAATATTTATCATGTTGTTTTGTAAAATTAAATTATATAATATATATAAAGGACCTGGCACAATGCCTGATATATGCTGAGTTTCCCATAAATACTAACTATTGATAACTAATATTGTTGCTATTTTAAAGATCAGAATTCCTGTGGGAAATTTCTCATTATCATCAAATCTTTATTTCTTCACCTAAAATGGGGCTAAATGAGTTTATTCCTGAGGACAAGAGGACAAAGTCACATAAAGCAGTCATGCTACATTTTCACAGGCTGTGTGCTCTGCAAATCATGTTATCCAAACACTCTTCTCCTATATTTTGTTCCTAGATATAGCCAAAGGATCAATTTCCTTGTTCTTTCAAAAAGCATATTTCCCAAACTCCTTCAGCCTTGAGCCTCTTTTGCTTTCATGGAATCTTTAGCAGAATGTAAGCCTAAGCACTTTGAGTCTTTAGGTTAGAAAAGTTATGGGAGCATTGCGAATAACTTTCACCCATCTCCCACTGCCATTACCATGAAGTATTCTTTAATTTCCCATGGGCATCTACGGTCTCAGATTTTCAATGGTACAGAGCAAACTGACCCTTCTGCTCTTATAATAGTGTTCTTGAGAAGCACTATTCCATTATGTACTTTCTATATTTGGCCCCAAAGGGTTTTTAGAATTGCAGCTCCTTTGTCTGAACAAAATGAAAAGATCCTAAGACAAAATCAGAAACAGTGGTAGGCCCCTCCTTTGACCTCATGAAGTTAAAGTTCAAGGCAGAGTCCTACTTGTTTGTTTCTATGGTGTTTCACACATAATATAGATGAATCTTGTGCAGGTCTGCAGATTTTGGTCACCACTATTACAAAGGACAGAATTTTATATTGAAGGCATAATTTGACAGTACAATGTTATTGTTATCTCTTTATTAACACATCAGAATTCCGAGCACAATTGTCATGCTTGCCAATTTGACCACAGTCATTAGCAATACTGACAGTCCAATCACATTGTACATATTTCTTTCTGATTGGGGACATGGTAATTTCTAAGGATGCAGGAGCACCAGGTCCCTGTAGATTGATGGGGGTGGTTAGTAGTCTCCTCAACCAGGAACAGCATTGCAGGGGCATCCATCTAAGACTTTGTGGCAGGACTATGGGAAACTTTGGATATTTTTTACACCATACTTATCCTAAGAACCACAATATGTGACATACAGATACAGTAAACAACTCTAACTAGAACCATGTCACCAGTGAAATTTTTTTTCTGCACTCTGCTTTAGGGAGAAAGAAGCAAAGCACAATGAAATAAACCAATATTTGGTCAGTTCAGATTTAGAGTTCAATATACTATGGCTTATTACCTCAGCAACAATTCATACTGACCCCAAGGCACTGCAGAGTCATCAATCATAAAAAATATTAAATTAGCTTTAGTATACGGTACTTAGCAAAGCTGTAAAGTGAACTAATGCATTTTGCAAAGATCTTTTTCAGCCACTTTGAAACAAAGCAAGGTTTTCTAGTTAGTTCCTCAGTTATCCAGAAAATTCTATTCATGAGACATTAACAAAGATTTTCCTTATCATACAAATGACTGCTGAAATACATCCTGTTGGGATTCCTAATTTTATCAGTTTGTTTAATACAAAATGTAAAGAATATGCCCAGGATAAACCCACCTTGAAGCATTCATTCAGAAGCCTATAATCTCATTTGGATCCTGAAGAGACTGTAAAATACCCAACTCCTACACCAGTGATGCTAATGTCAGGGTAAGGGGGATCATTGAAGGAAAAGGTAACCCAGTTTCTCATGAACCTTTGTGGGGAGACTATAATTTATCATTCCCAAGTCTCCCAACCTTGCATTTGTAGTTTCTGACTTAAGTGGAATGTGCCTACCATTTATTTTCAGTACTGACCAGCAACATTAATAAAAATCAGCTTATATTCTGAGCCAGAATCACTTCCTATAGGTTCCAATTTAATTTAGGGATGCTTAAATTGAAGGAAACATCTTTTCTCTGTCTCTGAGAACTGAGTTGGTTTGTCTTTGATGCCCAGTTGCAGCAATAAACAAAGATGATGCAGACATGAAGGTGCACAGCAATTGATTACCACTGATTACCTTCAGACATTAATTTTCAATCTGATTGCCTTGGTTCGCACTTTCACCTCAGCAGTACTTACATACACCTATGGGTCTGTTCGATCACAACTCCTGTGTTTTGAATTACTTAATACACAATCAATTTTAGAAATGTCTTTTGTACTCAATCCAGAACTCCTGCAAAGGAGCAAATATAATGTGATATTCAATAAAATGGATTTTTAAACTAGGGATATCTTTAATTGTTTATCTTATTTGCAGTTCTGAATTATTTTCTTTGTTGATTAAACAATCCCTTTAGTAAAATCAAAATCATAACATAATTCTACAATCCATTTGGTTCAAAGAGCAATAGAATGTACTGTGCATAAAACACAATACAAATGAATGTGCTTCATCATAAGAACTAGGAATTTGCAATTTGTTTTTTCTATTTAGCTGTGATTTTGTCATCCTTTAATTCTTAACTATTATTGTATACATTTTTAAAGCAGTCCATCCTAGGAAACTTTTTCTCCTAATTAACGTGCTACTTCATTTGAGACTGAATATATAACATGGTAGCCCTTCCAGCACTGTGTAGGTCTGGGACTCAAGCTACTCAGTCTTTGCTCTTTGCATACATCAAACAATGCTGCCAATTTAACTGTGAGATGCTATCTTCTCAGCTTCTTTGTTCTTTCTCCACTGTTTTAGTGGCAGCATTAGCTGTTACTGTCATAATTTCTGTATTTAATTGTGATACAACATAATAGTCATTCAATGTTTCCTAAGGAGGAAAGCATATGATTATGGTTGTCAAGTCAGTACCTATGAATCAGTTTTAAATAACATTTCCCTCATTAATAACTACTTATTTTAACTGAGGTATTGACTATTTTATCAGATGTTAATGTTACTTTTTCTAGTTAAAATTTTCTAGCTTTTAGAACACAATTCTAACTCTAACATATAAAGCACACCCATCTAATAACATAACTCTAATACACATACATACATTTCATATTTCCACAGTAAACATCTAACAGAAGTTTAGATATTTTGAGTAAGTCACTTATTTTAGATCTCTAGGTGGCCATTATTTGTACAAATATGAGCAGTGCTCACATTTATCAAATATACTGATATTACTAAAGTAATTATAAATAAATTACAGAGAATTATCTAGATAATTTGTTAGATATTGTCAGAAAAACGATTGTCTTTTTTGCCTATTGAAGCTGCCTATACTTTAGCCTGAGTTACCCAAACAATATTTCAACTATTTTTTTCTACCATTCCTGTAGACAGCCTCATATATTAATCAGTTTGCTTTGATGGTCCTTAGAGAATGTTATCTTAATGTGTATTTAAGGGCAATAAATAAACTTGACATTTATAGGAATAAAAGAAATAGCACGTTAGGATGGAAAATGTAGTCTGTAGCTGAGCTGCTCTGTGTGCCCAGCTAAAATGCAAGGGATGATTCTGTTGAAAGGAAATTGTATTTAGCAGATAACTGCCATGAGTCTCAGTCCACTGCTGTGGTCTCTGTCTGACTGTTCTCCCCTTTTCCCCACAAGAATATGTTCATCCCAGCCACACCAAAGTATCATCTAGCTATCAAGTCCAACTAGAAGTCTAGGACCTGTGAGTGATGAGTTAAGTCTTCCAACAAGTTCATAAAAACTCACTAATATCCAACAAACTATGAAAAAGCTGTTTTTCTGCCTCTTTGGCCACACCCAATAAAGAAGCTAGGGTGTAATTAGAATGCTTCCAACAATGTTTTGCATTTGCAAAGTAGAAGACTGGGAAAGACATAGAATTATTGATCTGTGACAGCAGTGCAATTCTTTGGGTCAACAATTGTACAGATTTTGCCACAGCCATGAAGAAAATTCCTTTTTTAGACCCTTGATCCACACTCTGGTAATTTGCATATTTATTGTTTTCTATGATTCCCAGATTCATCTTCTGAGATTTTTTTTTCTTAGTAAGATTTGAGAGAATTCCATTGCCAAAGAAGAGAAGTCACTAGTTTGGGTGGCACAAACTTTAGGGAATAAGTTCTTGACTGCCTAAATCAGCCTTCAAATGCTCTCCACTCCACTCTGTAAGGAAACAAGCTGTGAGAGCTGCATATTCCTGGCAAGACATACTCTTCAGAGCCAGCTTATCTTTAATATACAGAACTTGTATCAAATGCCCCCAGTCAGTTCTATTTAAGAATAAGCATGGTCAAGGCTTTTGTTCTGTATTGTTTCTTATTTATTAGTTTCTGTTTTTTTTGTTTGTTTGTTTGCTTGTTTGTTTTTGGTAACAGGGATCGAACTCACAACCTTGTGTTTGCCAGGCAGGTGCTTATGCAGCTGAGCTAAATCCCCAGCCCTTAGTTGCTGTTTTTGATGATTCTTGTTTCCCTCAATGTAATCTTTGCCACTTTGGTACCATTTGAAACAAGACTCATTGGTGAGAAGACAATTCTTTTTTTTTTTGGCACCGGGGATCGAACTCACAGACCTGCACCTGCCAGACAGGCTCTTAAGCCACTGAGCCAAACTTCTAGCCCTAGTTTTTTTTTTTTTTTTTTTTTTAGGCAGGGTCACACTATGTACCTCAGGCCGGCCTTGCCCTCGCGTTGTAGCCCAAGCCGGGCTTGAACTCACAACACTCCTCCTACCTCAGCCTCTGGAGTGCTGGGATTAAAAGCGTGCGCCACCACGCCCGTCTCAAGAAGACAATTCTTAACTTGCTTTTGTTACTGCCTGGCTCACATCTGAGGACACATTACCCGATTCTCTGGAGAAAGCTTTGTGAAATAATCCTCTCCTGGTCTTTGCAGATCAGAGGAGTTGAATTTCCCTATCCTTCCATGCTTCAAATTTCTGTGAATTGGCAGAATCTTCCGCTCACAGACGTGTCTTTCATTGTTTGCCTGCTTGGGAAATGTGAAGTGATTAATCCGCATTTGACGTCTCTCTTCTTTTAGTAATTTGTGAGATGGGCTAAACAGTGAACAGCATGCACCAGCACCTGGACATTTCCTAAGCATTCCACCTACAGACACAGCCTTCGTATGTTAAGGGTTTGTCTCTCAAGTTATCATGGGTAACAGTTCTGTAGATTTTTTATTATGACACAGAGATAATAAAGTCACCGGCTTTGTAACCTTACTATTAATCTACTGCAGCATATCATAAGTTTTGGTTAGGGTAGTACTAACTGCAGTATTGACTTTTGTAATAGAGAATAGACCGATGCTCTAAAGAAAGGACAGAAGGATTCAAATGAGGTGGGAAGTTATTTCTCTTAGGTAACAGCTTGGGGTACACAAGAGGTTCTGCTCTTCAAGATCACTCAGGAAAGCATCAGTAGGAATGGTTTCCATTTCTCCATTCCCCGTGATGAAGAGAAAAGGAAAAGGCAGCTTGACGAGAGAAATGTGATCCGGAAGTCGGCCATCTTGTTCGCAGTCTTCTAAGGCAGATCAGGAATGATGAAGGATTGAGGAGACAGAGTGGAAGTGAAAGGCCGGAGAGAAGGGTTTCCAGGAACTCAAAGGAAGTTTTGGGCATGATGCAAATTTTCATTGCTTTGATTTTGATGATGGTTTTATAAGTAAGTTAATAACTGATTCTCAGTTTTCCTAAATTCTGTATTCTGAATTTAATTCATTTCTTTTAATAATTAAATATGGGCCTTAAAACAGTGATTGAGGATATATTTATGTAAGAAATATTAACCTGGCTTCATTACTGTCTCTTTTCAAATCAATTTCCAAAGAAAGATAGGAAAAATAATAAGGAAAGAAATGCAAAAACAAAATTCCAATTGACCTATACCTTTCATAATGATTCAGAATATTAAATATATTAAGGATATCAACAAATGATGCTGGAACGATTGGGTATACATATGTATAAAAAGAACTGTTACCAGGTAAAGTATGAAGTTTTTTAAATGAACACAAGAGGAAATCTTTTCGGCCTCGAGGTAGGCAAAAATTTCTTAAGCACAACATCAAAAGCATAACCAAAAGAGAAGAAAATGACAAATTGATACTTCATTAAAACAATGAATGTTTGTTCTTTAAAAATGCTGTTAAGAGAATGAAAGGCAAATCACAGAATTATTTTTAATTAACTATTAACTTTCAGTATGAGTTGTTTTAACTGATACTTGCTCCTTAAAATATTCACAGAAGAAATTGTATTTAAATGAATGTTTTAACAGTTTAAAATAAATATGCTTATTTACTAAAATATTTCAAAGTGTCATTCTTTTTCCTGCCTTCCTTCTAATCCTTGCTCTTTTTCCTTCCCTTTCTTCTTTCTCTTCACTTATTTCTTTGTTTTCTTTTCTGCTTTTTGTTGAAAACTTTCTCATTAAGCACTTAGGATTTTGGATGCTGGTGCTGTAAGAAGTTATAAGTCTACTTTTTAGGTGTTAGTCGCCTTGTTAGAGAGAAATGCATGAAACATACTTAAGGGTGAACATTAAAGTAGGAAGATGGAAGCTACCAGAGGGTAGATGTCAGTGTCTGCGGGTACTGCAGGTGCTTGAGAAAGGAAGGGACCTATATGCTGCAGCAGTCACAGAAGGTCCTGGGGTCTTTTAGTGACAAGTGTAATTTATCATTCTGTTGAAAAGTAACCATTTTAGTAGTTTCCTTTCTTCTTAAAATCTTATTAGTTGTAAAATTCAAAAAGACCTAACCCATTAAAATTTAATTTCTCACAATATCCCTTTGATGAAAAAGGAGACTTACAGGGACTTTTTTTCTATAGTAACCTACATATCCTAGTTCCTCTTGGACTGTCTCAATGTGATCTGCATTCATTTTTGTCAGTAATCACTTAATAGTTGTGTGATCTTGGAAAAGTTATTTAACTTTGTTTGCACTAGTTTTCTCATCTGTATAGGACTAATTTATGGAACAAATTGGATAATATATGTACCATAGTACCTGGTTCATAACAATGGCCAAATAAATGTTGGTATGGTTTCCTATGACAACAGCATTTATTACATTAAGTCAAGCAGTTGTACTAGTACAGTGGACTTCATTTTACACAGTAATGAAATAGTTTATGAAAATTTAATTTTAGTTGTCAGAGTCATATATTTCTACTAGACCAGTTGTGTGGTATCCTTCATCACTTAGTGGTCTTCATCACTAGTTATGAATTAAAATTACTACCACTGAACAACTGAGAAGACTGATCTTTTCCATGTAGGTAATGAGTGACAAACAACACTCTTTCTAGATTTCTTGCACTCTAGAAATCCTCATTTGGAAATTTACACTGTTGAACTATTTCTTCTACTATAGATATATTGTAGAATTTTGTTGATTTAACTTTACCTGCTATTATCTGGATATCTTGATATGTAGTTACAGCGGACGTACATTCAGATATTCCAAAAATCTCATCTTCAGGTGCTACCCTCTGAAATACCCTCAGACTTATCATATCAGTTTGTTCATATTATTTTAATTCCTCTGGTTTTATTATTAATACAATAGTAACTTTACAACCTTGATTCTGGACTCTAGATCTTCACCCTGATAATCTTTCCCTTGAGTCTGGACATACTCTTGTATCTCAGTTATTCCGACCTGTTTCTTATAAATGATTTGAAGTGCATTTATTATTTCTTTCATTATAATACTAGCAGGCTTATACTTCTCTTCATGAATAGTTTGTCTTTTAAAAATTTTTTGAAAATGTACTAGTATATCCTGAAAAATCTTACTGCCCTTTAGGAAAACACAAAACAGTAGTCATTGATTAAATGAGCCATTTGAATTTAGATCAGAGATTCAATTAATTTGTGAAACCAGAAATGTAATTCCCCATCAAAATCCACTTTTAAGTAGGCAGCCTCACTGAAAGTGTGTCAACCTCCCTCTAGTTGAAGGCTGTCCATCATTTAAAGTAGGCTGTTATTTAATAGTTTATCATTGGGGTTAGAACTTAGATCTTGCAAGTTTGGGTAGAGTGAGTTAATGTTTTCAACAATCTAAAATTTCCTACCATTTAGGTTTCAATATATGTGATTTCCTAAAATTGAATTAGCCATTTTTTTCATAAGCTGTAGTGTTGATTTACATATATTAAAATTGATTGAGAGTATCATGTGGCAGTATAAACCATTGATTGAGCCTGCAGTTAATATGACATTTGATTTAATCAATGGCATTTAATGAGTACTCATTATATGCTCTGCATTAAATTTGGGACTGGGAGTAAAACAACATGAGGAATAAAACATTTCCTAAATTTAAAGATCTGGCATTCCAGATAACTAGTTGACTTCATCTATTTGATAAGGAAGTCATACTAGTGAATGGGAAAAGCCATTATTTGAATTTGTGTAAATTTACCTGCTTAATTATTTAATTAACATTCTTTTTAAATTGTTTTCTTTGACAATATAAACAAATAACATAAGATAATTGAAAACAATGAGAAAGTTTTGTTTTGGTCCATTCTATTACTCTTGTCCGGATGTGGTCTGACTGCAAATAAAAAAAAAAAAAAAAAAAAGATGATCGAGTGAACTAGGATGGTAGCAATGAAGGTGGAGAACAGCAGACAGGGTTGGGATGCATTTTAAAAAAGAAGCTGGAGATGTTGAACTTTACTGAAGGGTAAGATATGGGCCTGAGGCAAAGGTTATGTTCATTAAACATTCAAATGAGGATATTAGGAAAAAAGTCGAATATCAGTCTTGATCTCAAGGGAGAGGTATGGTCTGAAAATAGTGACGAGGTTCTTATTGAGTGGTATTTTCTTGATGAGATAGACGACTGTATTAAATTTAAGATGAGTTTGTTTTGCTATATGTAGGCCCTAGGGTTAAGCACTATGCCCAGGGTGATAGATTGTTGTAGGGTGTGAATTTTGGAATCAAAAAGTGTTTAAAACCTAGTTTTACTTATTGTCTGTGTCATTTTGAACACTGAATTACTCTGAATCTCGGTATCTTATATGGTGATACAATCATGTTTGTGAAATTTAAATGAAACAAATCACCTAAGCATATAACATAGCATCACGTACACAAGCAAATATTCAATAATATGAGATCTCATAACCTAAGGTATAAAGTGTGTAAGTCCAAAGAATGGTAATAAATACAAAAAAGCAATTAGTAATAATGATAATAGTAAGTGAAATTGCTTTGCATGAAAAATTGTGAGGAAAAATTTTAGTATAAAATGAATAAAAATGTTCAGGCTGTTCCAAACATTTAGGATTCTCTCTAACTTTCATTGTCCTAAACTATTTTATAGCTGTGTAAACTGTAGAAACATTAGTAATACAAATGATTTCTATTGGTAGAAAAGCCATGAAATTTTGCTCAGTGGAAATGCTAAACTTTCATCATTCTCAATTACTTCTATAAGAATAGCCTTTGAATTTTTTGAACTGGTTGCAAAATCTTACAGATTTTCATTCATTAGTAAGTTAAATAAGATCTTGAACATTGGTTATTTTATTTTCTATAATAATTATTATTTTACCTTTAAAATTTTTTTCTTTAATAAAATAAAGTATAATTCTTACCTATCACCCTTCAATTTGATGAAAAAAATTATAAGGAATTGAGTTTTAAAAAGTTACTAAAATATTGAATTAGAAGATGGACTATAGGTCAGTGCTTTAATAAATGTTGTTAGACCTAGATCATATTTACAATATGATAAAAATATTCAAATATTGAGAAATGCTTGCAGATGTTCTGAAAATGAGAAAATATTAACTTCAAATTAGTTTGGGAAAACAGTAAATTAATCTAAGTTGAATAGATTTCTTTAGTACAGAACTTCCAAGAACCTTCACGAAATTTAATGTACTATAAATATCAAAGAAGATGTGTGTGGTGGGGGAGGCAGTGAGAGAGATCTTGAATTATGTGGCTATGGAGTCTTCTTTATTATTATTATTTTTTGTAAGTATTGACATTAACATTTCATGATGTACTCATTCAAACAACAACTGCTTAAAGGAAGCTTGTGAAATTTCCAGTAAATAAGTGCCAGGGTCATGGTGGAGACAGGGGTAGGCAGGATTGTTTCTTCCAGTTGTCTGGTCTCCATGGACTCCTTCACACATCCAGGGAGGACCAGCTCAGCTCCCAGTGAGTCTCAGATGGTGAACAGCAGAGGCAGGGAACTGGTGTTTGAGCTTTTCCCTTGATAGGAGCACCGGGGTGCAGCTGTGATTCTGCAATCTCAAGGCACAAGCACCACCACAGACCTTTTAAAAAGTGCTCTTAAAAAGATGTCATGCTTTTGCATTTCAAACATAACATTTGTGCCTCAATTCCAATTTCCTATTGTAACTGAGCTGTATCAGTTGTTTAATATTACAGCCCATACGCTTCAAGTCATTAGAGAATACTTCAATGACTGTAGGGAAAAAAAAAAGTAGAAAAACGATATTTGATTTAGGGGACTTGAGCCTTCTAGATCTTAAAATGATTTGTCTTGGGAAGTCTTCAAACATAGAGATTAAAAAAAACTCTCATCTTGCAGGGAATCATTTAACTCTTCCACACTGTACTACAGTTCTTTTGGAGATCTCTTTTTAAGCCACTAATTTGATGAATCTAAAATATCTGAGTGTTCTATTTCCTTGGCGACATTTTCAAAAGCTTTTTTTAGGTTATTAAAAAAACCTTCCACACATTATGAAAGAATAGATGAGATAGGCTTGACTTCCTCACTAATGCAATGTTCAGCATGAGCTTTCTATGAGTTGAACATTAATGAAAATTGGAATGTATACCAAAAATGTAGGAGTTGCTTTCTGTATTTAAAGCAACATGATTTAATAAGTACTACAAAAAGAATCCAGTTGGAAAACAATACAATAGGGAATGTAAACTAGCACAGAAAGATGATTATTATAATAGAGCATCTGTGAAAGAATCTGTATAGGTTGGACTAAAGATAATGAGATCAATGAGCTTTAAAGGAAGTGAAAGATATGAGGTAAAGAAAATTCCAGAGATATTTTTCCAGGCAGGTTACTTAACACAGGTGTAATGTTGAAGGAAACTAATAGAGAACAAAATAAATGATAAAGGTTTTTCCATAACCTAGGGCTCACATTTAGGAATAATACAAACTATAAAAAGAGGGCACAAACACATAAGATAAATTTTTAAAGGATTTTGATGCATTTTGAATGTTATTCTAACCAGCCACTAAACTTTCTGGATCGTTTGGTAAATTTTATCAGTTTTAAAATGAATATCATGGATTTTACAAATGTTTTGATATATGTTAAAACTTCACTAATTTAGATAAGTTGGGAGAATTCAAGTCTGTATTAATTAAATAGATTTGTGGATTATGGAGAATTTATTTCTAGAAAATCATTTATTTCTTTTCTGTTATTTATGGTAATATTACATGACAAATATGTTTGTCTTGTAAACCTTCCTGAGAGAACTAGTTTATTTCTGAGGAGTTATTTAGAATTAGAATTTCTTCCCTAAATAAGACTTTCCTAAGGAATGAGCTGCTTTAAAAAGACCGATTCTTTTTTAAGCGCTTTTAGTCATCGCGTGTACATCCTATGTTTTACTGTTAATTCGCCAAGCAAAGGTTTTCCTCATTATGTGGAGTTCAAGGGGAGTTTTCCCCCAGCTGTGCTGGACGTTTTCCGCGGAGCCCTTTGGGGGCGCATCATAGCTGGTACTCTGTTCTTGCTCCAGCACACAGAGCTTCACAGATCTGCAGAGCTGCGCCCTTCTCGGGCTTCCGGCAAATCTAAGCCAGTGGAAGGGAGAACAGGAGCTCTGGAAGGGGGCACAGCACGTGTTTGGGCAGGGAGTTTATTCCCTGGTTTCCTCCCTGCCAAGCCGCTGGCCAGCTCTTTCCTAGCATTCAAGGTCATAGTTCCTCTTGGAACTCGTGCCATTACCCTTTCTGAGGTACCCCGAGTCCTCAGGGGTACAGTAATATGTTTCCCCTCTTTCCAGTCGGGGTTCAGCACTGTCTCTTTTTGATTTCTCTTAACACTACTGCACTACCGCGAAGAATCCCTCTTACAAATGCCTGGGTGTCTGTTTCCAGCGTGCCACCCCTTTCTTCCGGGGGTCTGACAAAGAGCTTTCATGCAAATGGATTAAAAAATGTAAATAGAATCCATAATACAGTGTTTTGCTGAATATTTGAACATATTTCAAACATGTTTAACATACTATTTTCTGAAGAATTAACTTATCTGACTATTTATCAAGAAAGAGTGTAAGGTCTACTATATACTGGGCATTGACATGTGATAGGAATGCAACCAGTTCAAACTTCCACAATATTTATATTAGTTACAATAAATATTAACATACTAATCATATTAATGTGAATAATACAAGAGGTTACATAATCTGAACCATTTGGACGCATATATATGTGCATAAATACACTTTAGAAGCTATCATCATCAATATGCACAAATAGAACATTTATGATACAGACAGTATCAGGTATTTAGTTCTTAAAAGCATCATTTCATGTTTTGATTGTATGTGAAAGAGAAATATACTAAAACTCTGGTTCACAGCTTTGTATCATTTTATGTTTATTATGTATCATAAAATGTAGGATTCACGGTCTATGTCATAGTACAGTGTTGCTTAAGGAAGCAGATTCATATGTGTAGAATGATGTATAAAAGGACAAAAAGAGCCGGGCGTGGTGGCGCACGCCTTTAATCCCAGCACTTGGGAGGCTGAGGTAGGCGGAGCGTTGTGAGTTCGAGGCCGGCTTGGGCTACAACGCAAGCGCAAGGCCGGCCCGAGCTACATAGTGCGACCCTGCCTCAAAAAACCAGGGCCGGGAGTTTGGCTCAGTGGCTTAAGCGCCTGTCTGGCAGGTGCGAGGTTGTGAGTTCGATCCCCGGTGCTGCAAAAAAAAAAAAAAAAAAAAAAGATAGGAATAATTAACCTAAGTTATCAAGTTGTGGATCATTCACGGAATTAACATTCTCTCATTTAAACATTTGAGTTGTGCAAGTAGGCCCTTTTGTGAGGGTAGATGTCCCTCCATTACAGTATTAGAATGACATACTAATTACAGATTCATTGTTAAACTGAAGAAATTATGCAGACATATTTTGAACTCTTAGCAGAGGTAATCATCATAATAGTTCTAATTTAAAATATAGTTGAACATTCCTTTTTACTTTCTTTTCACAAAAATTTGCAAACTAGAATCCAGTTTTTTCTTCATAATTTACTCCAGATAAACATTTTTGCCTTTTACTTGAAAAATTTTGAGAAATGAATAAAAGATGAAACCAGGTATTCATTCTGCAAACTTTCCAGCAGATCTAACAACAGCAGACTCTCAGTCCCATCTTCCACATAAACAATATGAATCATTGACTTCAGTGGATAATGGTTAGATTGACTATCTTAGCTCACTGTCAACTGTACAGAAGGAAAGAAACATAGTTTTGTGATTAGTTTCAAGCTAGACAGTAAATTACTGTAAGAGTTCAGTTGCCTGATTATTTTGTCTCCAGGATTTAACTCAATTCTTGGAGAACACAAAACACAATGTGATCATCATAGGTTTTGCAAATATTACTAATGACATAGTAAAAATTTTGTTTTCCTTCGTGTAACCTCAGAATTTAAAGATACAATTTTATTGTATCTTTACAATTCAATGAATTGAATCTGAGAGTTGAGGATGAATGTAGAGATCCTATATTAAGATAAATTAAGAGATCATCAGATTACCAGTCTACTTTAGATGATCATAGAGAGAAAAGAGAAGGTGACATCACATTTCTCATCCTATGACCGTTAATCAATTTTTCCAGAGATAGACAGGAAGTGATTTGGCAAATGATAGGTATATTAGCACTATTCAGCATTGGAACTCTTTTCTCCACTCAATTAAATAAAGTCCATAGTTCTCTGGAAACTCTAAACATGAAAGATAACAGGCCTCATTCTTCACACACGCAGATTTAGTATTAAAAACATCACAGCAATAAGAGCAGCAGCAGGAAACAAATACAATTAGCAAAGGAAGCATGGATAAAACATTTAAAACCATAGCTTTTATGCATTAGCTCAATGATTCATTTCAAATTTAGCTTTCCAATTCATCTGTCTCCAGGTGTCCTCTATTTCATATCTTGATCTAATTTTTTCATAGAATTATGTGTCATTGGAACATCTGAGAAAATAAAAATTCACCCTCCCAAATTACAGCTTCAAAGAGCATAACACAGTGTTATTTTTATACAGAAAGTCGTGTCTTCGACCTCCAAGAGTTTCAAGATTTTTGACATATTATTATTATTTTAAGTCTTACTTAAAACCTATTATTGGAGGGGCTTGCAAGGTACTGCCACATTAATCCCTGTAGTAGCATTTTGAGATCACTGGTATAATAGTTACTCTACAGAAATAACATAATACTTGTGATTTTCTTGAGAATCAATGTTTGTAAATTATCAAATCCTATGGGTTGTGATGATTGGTTATTTATTAAAACACTTTATTCCCCAGTCTATTATTGTACCCCTACCACACAGTGATTTCTTTTCTACTCAAAAACCTTCATGGTAACATGGGCATCTTCACATCTCTGGTAATTACTCCATAGTGAATATTGTTTAAATTTGTATCATGATAACAAAAACAAAACGAAACAAAAAACTATGTAAAATCTTCCTCTTGTCTCAAAGGTGATGAGGGGCACAAAGAAAGTCACACTGTGCCCAAAATGCTGCAGTTTAGATGTCATTTGGTTTTTGATCATTGGTGAGATTATTTGCAGATCTTGTATTGCTCAGCATCTCTTGTCTTTGACCCTAAACTAGTTAACAGTGGCACAACCAAGGAGACTGTTAAGACCTTTTATAGAAATGTAAAAGTATGCGCACTATAGAAAAAATGACAAGTTAGGTCTACTCTACACTGATCATGTTCTTCCTAGTTAATTACTATTTTTTGGAAAGCAGAGAGAAGAAAAGGACCTTAGGCATTCTTTGAACCATGAAAATAGAATATAATTTTAAGCATTGTTATT
The DNA here is from genome assembly GCA_004363535.1 of Dasyprocta punctata. Classification (NCBI taxonomy): domain Eukaryota; kingdom Metazoa; phylum Chordata; class Mammalia; order Rodentia; family Dasyproctidae; genus Dasyprocta; species Dasyprocta punctata. Next base: position 102,881 of record RJWM01000939.1, read on the forward strand.
TTATTTGTGAACATCTTTTGAAAATAAATGATTCAGTTGCCTTCATTAGTATTTCTTTTCAAACACTATTGCACCATAAAAGGATTGCAATGCATATTTCTTATACAACAGTGTGTTTTAAATTATGTTAGGAGCTCTTCTGCTAAATCATTAATTTTTAACTATAAAACATGAAGAAAGGAGAATAAAGCAAAGTATTCACCCCAGCCAATATGACAGATAAGGTACTTAAATGTTAATATTTCAACCATAAGAAATATTTTTATATTTAAAATTCTTTGAGACGGTGACAGATCAGATACTTACACATTACCGTTTCTACTATAAAATTCATTTTTTGTTTAAATTTGTTGTCTTTTCCTATTTTAATCATATAAATACTTTCATGAATACTATAAAGGTAATTAATACAAGTTACATTTAAATCATGATTTTTCAGCTTGTAATTTTATTTTTACTTATTTGAAAGGAGACTAATATTCACTTATAGCATCTATTTATCAGTTTTTAAAATGTTTTAGGCATTAAACTCTTCAAATGCAAATATTCATTTGATGATATACTCTTCTACATGACAGGGATTAGTATTCCCATTTTGCAGATAAGACACTTTCTCTACTGACATGGAGGTCAAACAACTTGCTGGGGGACGGGGAGGGGAGAGAGAGAGAGAGAGAGAGAGAGAGAGAGAGAGAGAGAGAGATTGATTTAAAGTCTAGCATGCCTGATTCTGAAAACACTGTTCTCTCCGCTGTTCAGTTAGGTGAGATAATTCCAATACTCAGTTATCTTTCTATCACAATGATTCTTCTCCAGCCCTGCAGCAAGAAATGTAGCACAGCAGGCAGTGAGGTCAGGCAGTCATACAAGAAGTTAAGTTTGGAAACTGGATGTTTTGACTCATCATTTGGCAACTATGAAATCATTTAGGTTTGTCAACCATTGACACGACCAACTCCATTTTAAAGACATTAAAAATAAGAATGAATTTGGTTTAAATTTTAGAAACTGAGTTAAGACATTAGATATCTAAATATCTCATCTATGGATTCAGTTTTTCAATCATAAGTTCCTTTTTGCCTTGATTATTTTTCGCATTGGAGAGACAAAATACCCAACACCCGAAATTAAAGGAGGAAAGGTTTATTTGACTCACAGTTTGCAAAAGTTTTAATTCGTAGTTGGCTGCTCCAAGGCCAGGTGGCATGGCAGAGGGGCATCACAGAGGAGAAACAGTTACGGACAAAGCAGCCAGCAACAAGCAAGGAGCAGCAACCCCAGCAGCTCTTTCTGTCCCTTATATTTTTATCCAGGCTACCAGCACTTAGTTAGCAGCACTCACACCCAGGGTGAGGCACCCTCAATGCTATCCAGAACTATGCCAAACCAGTCAGTGGAGTAATTTAGTAATAACGCATCCTTAATCCTAGCATCACACACTCTAGATCCATCCATCTCTAAAAAGCCCCACCTATGACTGCATAAGGCTTTGAGGAGACATGCAGACACATGACATAACACCTCGATCTATACTATGAAGCATAAATTTGTAAGCCATAGGGCATCCCCAAGAGTATGTGAAATGGAGAAAGTCACAAGAAATAAGCAAAAGTGTAGGAGATGATTTTTGTTCTAGATATTTGTTACCTGTGTCATTCTTCACTTTTGGGCATTGTTTTGGTATAAGATCATCAATATATCTCATTTATTCTAAACTATGTTCATGAATATGAATACCTCCTGCACCTCAAGCAATTATTTTGCTAAAATGAAAACTAAACTGGACTATTTAAGAGTGAGGCTTGCTTTTGGTTTTAATGAAGGCCATAGTTTTGTAGAAGTCATTTCAACAACAGCATATGCTTTAACATTGATAGAATTTTAGAAGAAGGTATTGTATGGATTCAAAAGGAAAATGTGTTCTCTAAAAATATCATAATCCCATCTGGGTTTGTAGAGAGTAAGGTGATTTTAATTTTGGAATGCATCTTTAGAGAACAGATAACAGGACATCAATTTCTTTTTTCAGATCACTCTTTCTGTACACTGATTTTTTATCTACTTTTAAAATTTATTCTATGGGTAGCTCCTCCTTCTCATCAAATATTTATTGATGATTGGCTTTTAACATGGGAATGTGAAAGAGAAGAGAATCCAGTCTTTACCTTCTTGTGATTTAAAATCTTATTTTGGGGGCAAGTCATTTGTAATCAAGATAAACAAAATTTAAAGTAGTATATCTTAACAGCTGTATCAAGGATGGCAAATATGGAACCTAAGGCTGCTTCTTCTGTCTGTGTGCTCATAGGATACACTGATAATCAATCAACACATTTTCTCACTATGTCTGGATTTGGGCAGGAGTGAATCTTCTTGACCTCCAACTCCAGGTCATCTTTACCTGTGATTCAGCATTTGTTTTCAAGATGAAACATGTTTATACTTCCTGTGCTCTGGGGTGAATTAGGGTTATGACAAGAATCCAGGGAAAGGAATGATTAGGGAAATGTCTATTGGAGAAATGAGTCCTGTGCTTGTTTATGAAGAGTGATGTAATATAAAGTGATAGATTAAGGGAGTAGAACATTCTAGATTAGGAAACAGGAGCACGTGAAGAACACAGATGCCCTCTGTTGTGCTATGCCAAGCCATACTCAGTATGCAAGTTAAATTGTCAACATTATAAAGAGTTGCAAGAAGAGACCACACCTATCAGAGAGTTCTGTTCCAGAGACAAAGATTTGGAAATCATCAATATACAGCGGTAGTCAGCAGAAATAGATGGCATCAGATGGAGTTGTATGGAATGTGGAAAAAAGTGATTCTGCCTTTGAGACTTAGGTGATGACCCTGCAGAGAAGATCATGGGCAGTAGCCATGAGAAAGAGAGTCCGGTGAGGATCTTTAGAAGGTAGGAGTGGTAAAGGCTGTCAACTGGTACTAAGAGACCCCCGAAAATGAGCACTGTGAAAAGTTGTTGAAATTCACTGCCAAGCCAGCAGTACAAATGGTGGAAGAATAGACAGTAATTATGATGAGATAATGGTAATGGAAGTGGGTGTGAAGAATAGAAGCCACATTTTAGAAAATACTGAAAGTTGGAAAGGTTGGGAATTTTGTTAAAAAGACAAGATATAGGATGGTGACTAGGAGACGAGCTTTGCTTGTTTGCTTACTTGTTAAATGAGAGAAGTTTTATCATTTAGAAATTATGACAAAGAAAGGAAACAGCAAAGAAGTGAGGGATGAAGATACAGAGTAATGTGCAAGAATGGACTGTGATTGCTGAGCAGGAAAGGGAATGAGAAAGGAAGGATAAAAAGATACAGAGGTTTAACTCTTACAAATGCATAGATTGTAAATAGCCCTCTAAGTTCCCAAACTCTTTCACGTATTGTCTCTCTGAGGTATAGACTTATGTGTCTGCATCTCCATGGACCATTCATGCTTGGTTATCACAAACACGAAATATACCATCGAACAGACTCAAGTTTTGATCTTCCCATCTCTCAAACCAACTCCTTGCCCCCAACAGAAACAGTGCCACACTCAGTTACTCAAGCAAGTCTGCACTGTATTCAAATCCCAGAGTTATCTTCATTCAAAACACATAAAGTCAACCACTATGTCTGGCTGTTTCTGACTCTTACACCTCTCGGTACTTTGTCTAGTTTTCTTTTTCCCTTCAGTAACCTCCCGCAGTCCAACATCATCTCTTTGCTTTATTACTCCCACGACAATGACAAGTTTTCTGTTCTCACATGTCCCCTTCTCTGATCCCTACTGTAGTCTGAGGTTCCCTTCACAGGATAGTTACAGCCCAGATTGGAAGTGGGAATGAACACAGAGCGACTTGTGTGAAGATACGTTCAGGTTTGAAAGTCTAACTGCATTGCTAAGCAGGGTAAAGACTCCCTTTCGTTCCTACCATGGTTTGCAAGGTCTTTCCACAACTTTATTCATGTTGACTTCTCTTGTCACAGTCTCATCCTTCAAATCTTCAGTGACAAGCTGGTGATATACGTGTATTTCATCACATTTATCTGTCACATCTGGAAAATCATGCCTTCTGGTAAGCCTTCTTTGCCACAGTGAGTTTTAGGTGACGTGACTATGTAGTTCCCTTAGCATTTTCACACTCATACATATAATGTTTATCACATAAGATAGCCTCCCAGTTGTTCCTAAGAATTTGAGGACCCAAATTTTCCTCGTTCATTATCATAATTAATGTGCTAGTATGCTGCCTGGTACATATTTATTAAATAAATATGCACTTAATTAAATTGAATATGTCAAAAGTATGTAGGATTAATTAGAGAAAGCATGGGAAAGAAATTGGACATAGGGCTATCCAAAAATCTTAATTGTCTCATATCTTTCCCTACATTTTCCATACACAAACCTAATTATATGAATACCCAGAAATAGGTAAACCTTGTTAAGTAATATTAAATTACTAATGTTATTATTTGCCAAGTTTTGTTCCAATGGGTTATTAAACTATGTTTTGAGGGATATGTGCTACTAGAGATTGAACACAGTTCTTTTCATATGCTAGGCAAGCATCTACCATTGAAGTATATCTTTTTGTTTTTTTGAGATAGAACCTTGCCAAGTTACCCAAGCCAGATTTGAACTTGTGATCCTTCTGCATCAGCATTCTGAGTAGGTGGGATTATAGGCATAAATCACCAAGCTCAGCTAATGAGTTCTTAAATCTTGACTGTAACTATCAGGTATAGTTCACCCATTTTCAGAATATAGTATATGAACGGGTTTATCTCAGAATTTAATTAAGGTGAGCCGGATATGGTAGTGCACACTTGTAATCTTGGCACTTGGGAAGCTGAGGCAAGAGGATTGCTATGAGTTCAAGGGCAGCCTAGGCTACATAGTGAGACCTTGCCTCAAAACACAAAACAAAACAAAACAAAAATAATTTTATTAAGGCTATGAAAGAACTAATTGAGAACAAATTTATGCTCCAGAGTTGAGACCTGTAAACACTTTATCATATAGTAAACCTAAGCATACATATAGTGCAGTATAGTTTGTATATGATATAATTCTGATTTCAAATTCCTTCTATTTAAGAAACCCATGATACCATTTGCACAGGTTTGGATAAAAGAGTAATGTTTTCTCAATACTTTCACTTTCTTTGGTAAGTTCTGCTTTTACTTTCCTCTATCATTCAGTGTCATTTTCTACATGGCTCTGTGGCAAAATCTCCCTTTCTTGATCGAGGGCCGTTCTCACTATTTACAGAATAATCTTGGTCTTTGGTTATGTGGGTTCACTAAGTTCACTTTAAATACTGAGTTTTAATCAATGCGAGCTTTTAAAGAGGTATCATCTCTCAATTACGCTCTGTAAAATGTCAACCTTAATTACTTATTATCTTCAATGGTTTCTTTTTTCTCCTGACATGATTTTCTAGCTCTTTGGATTTTGTTCCTGGTCCTTTAATTGCTCAGAGGAGAAAGGGTTTTATCTTACATGTTTTTTCAGGCGGATTAATATTCAGAGAGGAGTGTGAGCTGAAAAGAAGTTTCCTCATGGTCAAAAATAAAGATTTCTTTCTGTATCCTGTTTAATTCTCTTAAGTAGTCCTTTTCTCTCTCCATGTTTTCCCTAGCAGATTGTAAATATCACTGCATAATTTAATTAGTGTGGGATTAATTACATGAGCACAATCCTTTTCTGATCATTTATATTTATAAATAACCCATATGGATATATGGAAACAATGATACATAAATACGTACAATTTGTTTTTAAAAATAAAGTTATCTAAGATCATTGGAAATCATTTCTAAGAAATTAAGTTGTGAACATACTAAATTTTTCAACATACTCCTTAGATGAAAGCTCTATAATAAAGGTCACAAAGCCACATGCAATTAAGACTTCCCAATTACTGCAGTGTGTCTCTGCATCACCAACTTTTTGTCTTTTCCATGGTTCTGTGTCTTAGAAGAAAGTATATAGGTAAAAGGATTTTCAGTTTTTTGATTACTTATCATATGCAAGATATCTACAAGTATTAGCTATCTCATTTTAATATTCACAAAAGTTTATTACTTCTATTGTCCATATTTTATAGGTGAGGAAAAAAGAAACAACCAAAAGGTTAAGTAATATTCTTCAACAGTCCATAAATATTTCTTAAGGTTCTGTCCTAGCATGGTCAGTAAGACAAGTGTAATGTCCGTACTTCAAGAAAAAATAGTTGAGCAGAGAAGAATAAAAATAGTTGTTTTACAAGCAAGTATAGAAATGTCTAAGGAAGTTCAAAATATTAGTAAAAATGAGTTAATAAAAAATAAAACAAAATGAAATGAAAACCTGGAGCAACAATATTTTGGAAGAGATGGGCCAGTCTAAAGGCAACGGAAGTCTTTGGTATGGAGTAAAGTCTGATTTAATGTTGTAGAACTCAGTGGTTACCAGTTAACTCTAGACTGTGTCCAGGGGAGGGGTACCAAAGGCCTTGGTGCCAGAAAATGAGAGAGTGAGGATTGAAATCCAGATCTATTCTCTTCCAAGTCTATATCACGGGGTAAAATCATACTGAATTGTATACCAAATGAAGGACATTTAAGAGTGGAGTCTAGCATCACAGATGCTAAAATATTCTGAAAGTTTTCTAGAATCTTCTTTAGTACGATTGGCTGCAATAAAACTGCAGTATTAAATAATGATCATTGATACCCAATTCTTCCTTCTCTAGCTCCTACCAATTTTTTTTGTTCTTGGTTTTCCTTGTGTGATTTGTTGTTCAAGTAGTACAATTGGATTTAAGCCTGACCTATAAAGACACTAGGCATTTATTTACTTGTCTATTCAAGTGCCCTACCAAAACAAAACTGCATTGTGCTACCTTTGTGAGACACACATTTTTGTATATCCAAGAAAGTGCTCAGTAGGGCGCATTTTCTGTGTCACTCAAAGCAATAATTTCAATAGTTCAAATAGAGAGCAGTATGGGGCTACAGATTGAGAAAATATGAGTATTGCTACACAGACTTTCAAATTCCCAAGTTAAGGAAGACACTTACTTATCTCTGCTCAAACCAGTGACTTGTGTTAAGAGGCATCCACAGTTTTTAGCAGAGCTGAGAAATGACTTTTTAAAACTAGTGCATATCTGCAGTACACAATGACTACGTTCATCTTGGGGTGCTGGCGCATGCACATAACACAGCTCGATTCTTCTTGTCATTCCCTACCTCTGCCATAAAGAAGGATAAACTTGAGGCACTCATGGGCAAATGGTGCTCCTTGAGACCACTTAAATAAATCAGATGCATAAGTTTAAATATCGCATGGTTTGTCTTAAATGAGAAACATAAATTATAAATAAAATGAGAGAAGTGACTTTAGTTACAGAGATAGTGCAAGGGTATTGATCTTCTCCTCTTCTTATTCTACACTCTATGTGCATATTTGAATTGTTTGCTTAATTTTAGTTATGGGTGTGGGGAAGCTGGAAGATATTTAATATAGGGAGCAGATTTCTCTGTTAGATTATTTGTTAAAACTTGGTTTGGATTAGTAGTTATGAAGTGAACTTAATATTTGATTCTGTAACTCATGTCAACAGCGGGTCATGTCTGTACATTCTGTGATGGGCAGGAAGCCATAACCCTAGAAACACTGTCACAATTAACAACCCTTCAGGTGGTCCTGGTGGAGCAGTGATGATTTAATCGGTCAAATCTGCATTCAGTTTTTAAGTCAGTCAACCCACTCACTGTGTGGAGTGTGTGGTTATTACTTACTTGGAATTTTTAAGGCATACAGAGGATTTGAATTTGTAGTGATGGGCATTTGACACTCTCTTTCATACTGTGTTTTCACTGAAAGACATAATGATGACAAAGATGTGTTTTTTAATAAACCATAATTTTGTGGCTGTAATTACTGGGTACAGTGTACATCAGTCACCTTCATCTTCCCTTTATCATAGTTTGTAACTAAGAGAAAATTTATCCTGCCATGGATAGAAGGAGTTTATAATCATTTCAACATTTCCAGAAAAATATTCATAAGTGTTGCTGAAAATGTGTTTATGAGGTCAAATAATTTTGGGAACTGATTTTTTTTATAAAAATTTCTCAACTCTAAAACTTCTTAAAGCCTTTAATATGCTAATATAGAAATTTGGTGTCTCTAAAAGAGAATTGTAGAATGCTAAATTTCCCAAACACGTTTGACTCTAAACATTCTTTTTGGTAGAACATCTTCTCAAAGGACCAGAGTGAATATACTTTGGAGAACATGGAATTAAGCATTTATTCAGCTAACACCCAGTCACTTCAGTACTTAATGCTTACTGATCAACTGCCAGCATGCTGTGATGACTCCTGCAAGGCTTCATGGCTTAGGAAACATTCTGAGAATACTTTATTCTGTCAATCCTTTTCTCTGAAAGTATCTGAGCCTAGGTCTTTGATAAAATTGTGAACTTGGCTATTATGGTTTGTGGCTGGATGTTCCCCCAAAGCCTCATACAGTCATGGGGCAGGCTTCTAGACTTCGTGATTGATTCATGATCCAATGTTGGGATTATGGATGTGAGTGCTACACCCAGCCTAGGGTAGGTATGGCTTGTGTACAACATAAGGGACAGAAAGGGTCTTTGCCCTACACTCCTCCCTTTTTGCTCTTGTTGCTTTTGCTGTCTTCCACTGCTATGAATGCTTTCCCCTCTGCCATGCCACCCTGTCTTGGAACCAGCTGATTAAGACTCAGGCCTCCACAGACTATGAGTTAAATAAATCTTTCCTCCCTTAATTTTGGGCATTGGTTATTTTGTCTTGGCAATGAGAGAAAAGTAACCAACACATTGGCCAAATTTGTGTTTGGTATGTTTGCACCATTCTTTATGATTCTTTCTACCACCTTCATTATAAAGTTTCTTTCACCTTCACAAGCTTACTGCTTAACACTGCACTCTCTTAGTCTTGCTTTGGAGTGTTGTGTCACTCACTGGACCCCTTCCTGTGGCACCTCCTCATTAGTGAATGAGAGACTAAAACCCCCCTTTCCCATCATCACAGTGCCTTTGCTTTCTACCCTGTCTGCCCTCAGATGTGAAGTGACCTGCTTTTCATGACTGCCAGTGAGTGAAATGGTGAGCATTGATGGGGGGCAACCACAGAGCTCTTTATTTATAATTCATATAAATGAATGGCCCTTTAAAGACTCACAGGGTTGGGGGGATTTTTGGTCATTGAGATGGTGAGATCCCTTAATTTAACAAAAAATGTATACAGAATGGCAGGACTCTAGTCTTTCTCCTTAACCATTTAGTTGTATAAATGTTGGAAACACTGGAAGTTTAATCGGGCAGCTTTAAAACTTTAAATTTTATTAAGTAATTAAATAACTATGAGATCCTAATTGTAAAATAATGATCTGGAAAAAAATGAATTTCTAAAGCATAAGAAAATGTATGCTAAACTTTGATATTCTGTTAAAATATTTAATACCAGAAAATGTTTTATGCAAGGTTCAAATACAGATAGGATGGCATACAGGTAGTAAGATTGCATATACAATCATCAAACAAAATTAACCTGAATATGAAAATGTTTTATGTGAGGACATCCATCAAGTTATAAACTAATATGTCAAGATACTTCTCAGTTGGCCACAGAGTTCTAATTTTACTATCTAGCTAGCGAGGTATCCCTAACAAAATTACATTCTGGATATTTTTTGACTTAATAGTGACATGAAATGTAATAACAGACTTGGTAGTGCCAGAGTATTTAGTGTCTAACAATATTACCATTTTATCACTCTAGCTTTTAACATCAATCTGAGAAAACATATAGGGAAACAGTCATAAATCTTCTTAAAGTAATGCCCACGATTTCTTACATTGGAAATAATTTTATGTTATGATGGATAGCTTTGCTTTGTTTTCAAGAGATAAACATAATTAAAGGAAAAAAGTCAGCATTATCATAAGCTTCTTTTATTTCAGATATATGCAGTCTCTTTAAAGAAAGTGACATAAAAGATACAAATACAAGAAATAGCTTATATTTTATGTAATTAAACCAATACAGGGTGCAATAGGTAGTTAATAAGTAATAAATGTTGGTTTGGTCATCTTAAATTTTATCATATAAGATATATTTATTAGATCTATTTCATAACCTAAAGTGATTTATTTGAAGAGATTTTATAATTCTGTTTTTTAGGTTTAGATTTGGAATTTCAGGAACTTTAGCAGAGTGGAAGACAGTTTAAGTAATACATTTTACTTTTCAAATATGCAGTGATTTCCTACTTAGCATTTCAACTTTAGAGAATTATGACACTGATATTTGGGCATTTTAAAGTATGGTTAGTCTGATACTAAACTATGTTGCTTGTACACATAAATTTCTTTCATTTTTAAGTTCCCCTCTCAGTACATTTTTTATATCTGTATAGTTTTGCTTATGACATCGCCTTCTAATTGAGCTGTGTAAATCCGCATCTATATTTGTTTATTACCTGATCAACATTCACCTTCATCCTCTCTTGCTGAGCACAGTTCCTGGCACAGAGTCGCATCCCATGAGTCTGTGCGGCAGTGGTTCCTGCCGAAGGAATCACGGAGACTGGCATGCCATCTGAAATAGTTTGATGCACATAGATGTCATTTCAAGTTAAGGCAATAGCATTCACACTCTAAACTCATCCTGAGAGTCTAACACATCACAGATCACTAAATTAAACTTCAAAATGTATCTGAAAAAGGGTGTTCTTCATGTTTCTGTGAAAACAGTATCAGGAAATAATTTTCTATTTTCTCTGCTTCATCTTCTATCTCTTTCCTTTTTCCATCTGGTCAGTTAAATAGCAGTGTGAGTGTAATAACTATTTTACACGTATATTTTGCTTTATGGTTAACAAAACACTTTCATGTATATTATTTCATTTAATACTTAGAAAGGAGTTGAGGCAGGCATTAGAATCTTGTTTTGATAGTGGGAAAGCAAACCTAAAATCTAAAAGGCATAGTGACAGAAACTAATTACCCCCCAGTATGTACTTTGCCAAGCCATATAAATGGATTGCTACCTTAGAGTATGGCTGCTCATTAATAGAAATATCTCTTATATTTACGTAAAGCCAAGTATAGTCATGTAATTAAAGCTCAGGGCAACTGGTAGAAAATAGACATGATAGACTTTCTTGGTAGTAGCTTTATAATAATGGAACCTTAACCTTTTCTCATTTTTTGACCACTGAAATGTAAAACAGTGCTAAGTTCTCTTGGACTCCTGGATAAAAATGACACCGAGGACATGTCAGAGCCAGAGCATGGAAGGGCCCAGTTTCACAGACCTTCATGGAGAAGAATTATCACCTCAGCTCTGACTTGATAAATGTGAAAAATAAACTTTTACCTTTTCACAGACATTATCATTTTGTGTCTCTTATTTGTAACAGTCAAACCCATATTGTAACAGAAGAAGCATGTCTTACCTTGTCCTCTTGCTATAACAGTATCTAAGACTGAGCAGTTTATAAACAACTGAGGTTTTTCAGAGGTTGAATATCCACGATCTGGTGGCTGCAACTTGCTGACCTCTGATGAAAAGCTGATGACTGGTTCACAACATGGTGGATGGCATCATGGTGGGACCACATGTGAGGAGAAAGAGGTCACATTGTGAGACAGGAAGCGAGAGACCTAGAGGAGTCAAGCTCACCTTCTTCTTCTTCTTCTTTTTTTTAATTTCTTGGCAGAACTAGGGATTGAGTCCTAAGGGATTGAATCCAGGGCCGTCTCATACCCCTAGTAATTTATTTTGTTATCTATTTATTTTATTTTGAGACAGAATCTTGGCAGGCCTTTGAATTTCCCCGGATGGGTTTGAACCTATGAACCTCCTACCTCAGTCTCTTAGAAGGCTTGGATTGATTATAGATATGGACCACCATGCTTGGCTCAGGTTCATTGCCTACAACAATCTTCTCTGGCAGGAAATAATCCAACCCTATGACACCTGACCCAACCTTGAAGACAGCATTAACCCATCCATGAAAGTGAAGCCCTGTGACCACCTCTGCTTTCACTAGGCCCTATCTCATTAAGCTTCCTCCTTCTCAACATCACCACATGGGGGTTCAGCTTCCAGCCCATGAGCTTTTGTGGGGCAAGTCATAGCAGAGAAATTTAGTGAACGAGTTTCTTGTTCTGATGTCTCATCATTGCAGACTCATTTTTGAGTGGTGGTTGCATCCTCTTGGTTCTGAGAGTTTCTCATGTATGAGAAGTATTCTTTGGAATGAACTGACTTATTGAGCTTGTTTTTAAACTTTCACATTAATTGAGAAATAAATATTCATTTTTGTGTGTTTTCTTGTGAAATGAAAGAGTGAACGGTCTAACTCCATGTCCCTGAATTCATATTACGCTTCAGCTTTTCCTTCAAACTCATTTCACTTCTCTCAGGATCTAACATTTAGCACAAAAGGTATGCTCATGCTGGTCCTCGTTTTGTCTTATTCTTTTATGTTTACAGTGACTACTGTATGCTTTGAAAAATAGTGGTGAGAATTTATTGGACTTTTCCCTCATAGCACAGAACAAGGAGTAATCAAACATGACTATTTGGGCAGGATTATTGTGATATGAGTATCCAACATCACACTGCCAACAATTTGCTGGAAGATTTAACTTAGCAAATAAAAATGGAATTTTTGTGGGATCAAAGCAGTCACATATTGAACAATCTTTTTAATAATCTTAAAGCCTAGAAGTTTCTCAGTTCAATAGTTTTTCTGGAAACAAAAGTGATTTTTTAGATTGATTTAAATATTTTTAAAATAGGTAGAGATGTGTTCCACAGCTTGATATTTCTTTTGCTTTGTAAAGTTAAATTCTATTTAAGGTTTATCTAAATTTGGGCCACACTTTGGAAATTAGACTTAGTCATTGAAAACATATATACATTAAGACTGTATTTGTATTCATTTCCAAATGTAAAATTTTGTCATTAAATAAAAGACCAGACACATGCATTTAAAATACGTATTTTTCTTAAATCTGTATCCATATTCACATTAAAAATAGGCGATTTTTTAGTAATTGAAAAATAAGATCTGAAAAAGAGGTTCAAAGTTAGCATTTAATCTCTAGTTGAAGGAAACAAATTAGTTATCAGTTGATTATTCTAAATATGCCAGTCCTTTCAGCTGTATTTTTACAACAGGAGAAGAATAACTATAGTTCAGCATTCCTTAGAATTACGGTTTCACTGATTTGTAGTTTTCTTCTATGTTATATTCCTTTGGATATAAATAGCGCCCTGTTTTCTAGGATGTAATAAAGGATCACATTATCCCTCCTTCTTTGTGTTATAACACTTAGTCTTAAAAATTTATCTTTGTTAATTAGCAATCCATTACATTTTAAAGTTAATGAAAGAATTCTAAATCACCCACTTTTATTTATTGGAAATTAGTACAACCAAAAATTGTACAGGCAGAAAATAGGTATGCTTTCATAAAAAAATCTGTCTTTTGATTTTAGTAATCTTGTAATGATTTTACTGTGATAGCTGTATTACTTTGTGATTCATATATTTTGTACAGTTTAGGAAAATTCGTTTGTTGCAATAGAAAACATAGAATGCAAGTTCAAAACAGGGGTCTAAGAAAGTCCTTACTGGTTGCAAAGTTCTATAATTTCTCATCAGTCGTTTTATTCTTGTTAGATTACCTTGTCAGTTCATTTAAATTAACTAAAACAGGTTTGGAAGCTTTACTTAGTACTCAGTATGTGACTGAAGGACAGCATGGGCATAACCTGAAAACTTAGAGGGAGAGCACAATGCGCCAGGTGGAGGTGAGCAGGGCCCTGGGAGAACCTGAAGGGCGCTGCTCTAGCACATGATCCGTCAGGCTTGTAAATAGCTGAGCATCAGTGCATATTGTTAAATGGAGCATTTTATTTGTTGACAGAATTGCCACGTACCTTTGTTTTCTCATTTTGATCACTAATTTCAAATTGGAATCAATATAATTCCGTGGAAAGTGACCTATACAAATTTTCCAGCTCTATATAATTGAAATTTGCTGGGAAAATCAATCTGAAATGTTCTTAGTACACACAAGCAAATGGTCTCTGCGTGAGGTATACATTAATTGTCTTGGTGATGATGATCATTTTGCAATATGAAGATCATTTGGCAATATACACACACACACACACATATATATATATATATATATATATATATATATATATATATATATAAAATACATCAACTATATCTGTATCAAAGATACCACAAGAAATTTGGGAAAAGGAAGGTATATGTGCTTGAGGATAACTGTCTCAATGTGCAAAATATATATGCACAACAGTTACTTTTTTGTGACATTATTTATTTATTTATTTTGGTTCTGGGGATCAAACTCATGACCTTGCACTTCTTGCACTTACCAGGCAAGTGTTTCAGCCACTGAGCTAAATCCCTGGCCCTTTTTGTGACATTATTAAAATTACAAATAAAAAACTTTCGTGAGTCAAATGTAAAGCCTCTTATTTGAATCCATTAAATTTTTCGCAGAACTTCAGTACTACCAATATCTATCTATCTTTTTCTTTTTAAATTTTAAAGCAGGACCTTGGTCAATCAGTAGGTTACCCAGGCTGGTCTGGAACTTGCTACACTCCTGCCTGGGCCTCTGAGACAGAACAGGGATTACAGGTGTGTGCCAACACTCCCGACTATCTGTAACACTTGAAAGTGCTTTTCTTTCCTAAACAAGGACAATATCACTCTTGAATATTGTTAAAGGTTATTTTTAAAGTAATACATATTTATCACAGTAAAATCAAATATTGCAGAAATGTTTGTGAGGAAATGTCATTGCCTTCTACTCTTTTCCTCCAAAACCTGAATTCCATTCTCCACAGACAAACAAATTCTTTTATTTTACATTGCTTTGTTTTTGTGTGTTTCCTCCATAATGCTGTGTATATACTTATTTGTACATTTCCTAAATAAAACCTACATACTAAATTGATTCTGTGATATAAAAGGTGAATATTTTTTTACACTTTTTCCTTCCCCCTACCTTCAGATTTTCTTTATTGTTTTTAGTTATACTGGATAAATTTAAAAATATATACATGCAGCTCTAATTCCTGCCTATTCAACACTTGATGGTATCCCTTAGGCTCCACTTGATGACTGAAAATATTTCCACCATTCTCTTCCTTCCCTTTTCTCACTGGCTCCCTTCCCTATTTTTTAATCTCATTTTCTGTCAGTCTTTTTCCTTTGATAAAATTGTGAATATTTAAAAAATATAATTAAACTAACTATAAATAGGTTCTGAGGGCTTTGTCTGTAAGTCAAGCATAATTAAATTCCTATAATGAACATACAATAGCCATGAAAATGTTATGTGTAGAGTCAGGTATTCGCTTAGTTCGTATTTTCTTCTCAGCTAGTATAGTCCTATTTGAAGGAGGCTATTCTCATGAATAATGTCAAATGATCCTTGTGGTGGATTAACTAATGGTCAGCTTATATCACCCAGCTGACCTGAGTCAGCATGGTGCTGGGTGTGGAAGGCCCACCTGAGGATTGCTACCAACAGCATAAAAGGAGAACTGGAGGGGAAAATGGTATGCTGCTGATTATCCTGGAGAAGCTTGTCGTGCTGGTTTTTCTGATACAAAATCAGCTTTTCTCATCATTGGAGGAGCTTGGGTCCTTGCTGTTTCTAAGGTTAGCTGCAGTTCTCTTTAGGAAAGCTCTGGTCCATAACTTGAGCATTGCTTCCTGGATCCAGTGCAGAGCCTTCATCCTGCTGGAACAGACTTTCTAGCTTCCACCACTGCCTTTTCAGTGTAGATCCTTGACGCAAACTTGCATGAGACATTGTTGTGGGCTCTAGGTCTTCAGATGGACTCGTGAAGGGCATTGCCATGGGATTTAGGCCCTCAGTTGAATTCTTTGGGTGTCTAGTGCACGGACTAACCTCCTGCGCTCTTCCGCATTTGGCTTTTTGCGTGAATATTATAAAATAATCCTACAAATTATATGTCCAGTATTAGATATATTCCCTTGTAAATCCTGACTACAACAATCCTCTTTTTTCCTATTCTACAAATTGAAATCATGACACGTTTTGGTTTTCATAACAGTTTCTGTACCTGATATTTTTTGTTACTGTTTTTCTTTGCATTGTAGTTGTTTCTCCACAATTACCTTTTGTATATAGCATCAATATTTTTGGAATCTTTATTATGTAATCTACTCAATCAGGGTGGTTTCTATCTCCAGTCAATGATGTCTCTTTCAGTGCTGTTGATGACCCTCCTACATGAATCCCACTACAATAATCATCTTGGAACTTTCCTGAATTTTCCATGTGAATCTCTTGAAATCTCTCTCCCTTCTAGCTGTAATAATTTTTTAATTCTTTTTAAAATAGTGTACATAAAATACATACTTTTTGATTGTGTCAGAAATCATCTTTATTTTATCTTTGTATATGATTAATATCTGCTTGTTACAGAATTCTACACTGGAAAGTATTTCACTTCAGAAATTTGAAATCATTATTTCATTGTTTTCTGACAACCATTGCTGCTGCTATGAAGTTGGATGCCAGTTAGTTGCATGTTTGATTCTTGTTTGGAAACTTTCAGGATACTTATTTTCTTTACTGATAATGCGATGACCCTACTTGTGGACATTGTGTTTTTTCTTTGCATTGGCCTTTGTTAAGTCTTTTTTTTCATTCTGAAGATTCATTTCTTTATGAAATAAAAGGAAAAATGTGATACATATAGTATTGAAAGAATTTTTAAAATGGAATATGGAGACCTTGAAGAAACAAAACGTAAGAGCATCACATGCTACCTCCTGGAAATGTGAATTTTGGTTACCTTCACTCTTCAACAATTGCATTGTACCAGATTCAAAATGCATATGAGAATTTATCAGACTTGTTTTATGTGGATATATATATATACATAATTTACCTTCTACCAGTCACATAACCCTTGTCACATTGTCACATACATCTTGATCTTTCTCTGCATGCAGCTGAAATTTTCTCTATAGAGTTTTTACTACTTTGTAAAAAGTCACTACTGCTAGTCCTTATAAGCTCCCACTTACTCTGATTTCTTCAGAACACTTACTCAGGGCTAAGTCTGTGCCTTTGGAATTTCAATCTGTAAGACTCCAGAGGAAACTTTTACAGTTCCTACATTTTAGTTGATCCTTACCCTCAGAACTTGTATTCTGAAACAGTTTCATCTGTTAAATTTTTAGATATATATAATGATCATATTCATCATAGGAAATATGTAGCTGTATATGATGTATCTCGATTCCTTTTTTTCCCATTCTCCTTCCCTACCTTCAACTCCTTTCCCCCTCCCTATTTACAAAAGTTTGCTTCCATTTTATCCTTCTTTTCCCATTTTTTCTTTTCCCTTCCTTCCTCTCTCCCTCCTCCCTCCCTAGTTTCCCTTCCTTTTTAATAATTTCTCCCATAGGAGAAATTTCTTCATAGGACTGCTTTCATTGTACCCCATTAGTCCTGCTATGCTGTATTGGCATTATCATTTAATTGTAGAAACTGTCTAATTCCTTCTTTAGTTTCATCTGTGACTCATTGGTTGTTCACTAGGGTGTTATTTAATTTCCAGGTATATATGAAGTTTTTGTGGTTTCTTTTGCTACTGATTCCCAATGTCATTGTACTATGGTCTGATAATATGCATGGGATAATTTTTATTCCTTTGCATTTACTTAAGGATGTTCTATGAGCTAGTATATGTTCTATTTCAGAGAACGTCCCATGTGCAGCTGAGAAGAAAGTGTATTCTGATGTTGTGGGCGGGAACACTCTGTAGACATCTACTAAGCCCATTTGTTCAAAAGTTTGATTCAGTTCTCATATTTCATTATTGGTATTTGTTTAGTTGATGTGTCTCTTTGTGACAATGGGGTGTTGCTTGCTTCATTTTTCATAACCATTAATACTTGTTTTATCTAGTTGGGCACTCTGATATTTGGAGCATACACATTTATGATTGGTATCTCTTCCTCTTGGATTGTTTCCTTTATAAGAATGTAGTGACCTTCTTTGTCTCTCTTAATCAGTCTTGCGCTGAAATCCACTGTGTCTGTCAATAGAATAGCTACTTTTGCTTTTTTTTCCCCCAGATTCTCATTGCATGGAGTATTGTTTTCCATCCTTTGACATTTCCTTGGTGAATTTCTTTTTGAATTAAATGTATTTTTTGTACGAAGCATATTGGATCTTGATTTTTGATCCATTTTGCCAGTCTGTTTCTTTTGATTGGTGAAATGAGACCATTAATATTGATGGCCATAACTGATATGTATTAACTTGCCTTTGTCATGTTTTTTTCCTGCTTTTCACCCTCCCCCATTTAATTGGTTGCCTTGCCTGATAAATCCATTCTGTTGAGGTTCATGGAATTTTAATCCTTATTATCTCTTACTAGAATATCCTTCAGAACATTTTGGAGTGCTGGCTTGGTGCTCATAAATTTCCTCAGGTGATCATTGTCATGAAAGTATTTTATTTCTCCATCAATTTTGCAGGATAGTTTTGCAGGTCACACAGTCCAGGTTGGAGGTTGCTTTCTTTTGGATTGAAATACTTGACTCCAAGCCTTGTCATGAAGTCTGCTATGATTCTGATGGACTTTCCTTTATAGGTGATTTTTTTTCTCTAACAGGTTTTAATATTCTGTTTTTGTGAATTTCTAGAATCTTGACTGCTATATACCTTGATGTAAATTCTTTTTTTGATCATGGCTAATGGAATTCTATATGCCTCATTTATCTGTGTGTCAAATTTCTTTTTCCTGCCAAGGAAGTTTTCCGCCATGACGTCTGTGAGGTTTCTTTATGTCATTTCACTATCTCCTGCTTTTCACTGACTTTGATCAAACTTATGCTACTGTTCTTTGCATCATCAAGCAGCTCCTGGATTGATTTCTCATGGTCCCTTACTATTTTTAAGAAATATTTCTTTTCATGATCACTAACTGCAGTCTTGTCTTTTGTATCTGAAATTCTGTCCTCTTGTTGGCTCATTTTGCTGTGTATACTTTCAATGGAATTTTTAATCTTCTGGATTTCTAGTTGAATCTCTTTCACAGATTCCATTTCTCTCCTATTTTGAGCATTTGTGCTTTCCATCATTTCCCTAAGCTCCTCTATTTTTTCATCCTTATCTGCTCTAGAGTCACAGTGTATATCTTGCTTTATGGTCACCATCTCTGTAGTGACTTGAAAAATTATTTCTGACTTGATTTTTTTCTAAAGCCTCATTCATCTTCTTTGTTGCTTCTGCTGCTACCACTTCAGAGAGTCCAAGTCAGTGGTTTTCAAATCCTTTTACTTCATTACCCCTGGGTTTGACTTTGGTGAACTGGAAGTCTGAGGTTGCATCTTGTTTAAGTGTCTTCTCATTCTTTCTTTCTTTCTTTCTTTCTTTCTTTCTTTCTTTCTTTCTTTTTTTCCTTTCTCAGTTTAATTTCTTGGATGATGTTGGTAAATTGCCTATGGCAAGTAACTTTATTGCTATTATTTAGAACACTTAGGAAATGATTACTAGTCTGAGGTGTCTTCCAGGTACAGCTGCTTTTGGGTATTGAGTCTGTTGCAAGATCCTTTCTCTTTAATTTATTATGGATGAAAAGTTGTTATCTAGTTTGCCAAGCACCTGGTTCTTTGGCACTGGGCTATAATAGTTTTTGTGATCCTTAAGCAATCTCAGTCCTGGTATAACAGGAAGGACTTATGTGACATTGGTTAAAGTGGTACAATCAGCAATAACAATAGCATCAAACACAGCCTAGAAAATGACAAACTGAGATAATTATCAATTTGCCACTTTTATCTTCATGAACTAGATTTGTGATTTTAAAACAAACTCTAAAATGAACCAGAAAATTGTATATAGTAAATAAACCCTCAATATGGCAATTTTACCTTCAAGGGAGAAAATTTAAAAAGGGTTAGGGAGGTAAAATAGAGAAATAGAAGGGGAAAAGATTAGAAGCAAGGCTAGAGGACCAAGGAAGATTTTGCAAGCTTTGGGAAACTGGTGAAGAAGACAAGAGGGAAAGAGGGAAGAAATAAAAATAAGAACAACAACAACAAAAACCTGGAAACCATCTTTACAGTCATATAAAAATAAGAACAAAGAATCAAGAAAGAAACAGAACAGAACAAAACAAAACAAAAACAAAAACAAGAAAAGAGAATAAAGAAAAGAACAATAAGAAAATAAGGAAAAAATGTCTACTTCATGGTATGTCTGCTGTCATCAGTAAACAACCTGGGCAAACAGAACCTAGATTTGAGTTGATTGATCCCAGCCAATCAATTATAGTTTATAGTGGGGTAGAGTATAATCCCAGCAAGCCTGCACCTTTAGTTTCCCTGAAGTTCAACCTGGTTTCTGGCTGTAAGGCTGGAACTGGATTTGTTCAGCCTGCAGCAGTCCGTGTGCTTCTTACTGGTTTGAACTTGGCACCTTGATAGTTTGAATTTGGCTCCCTGATCTCCCTTGGATTTGAATCTACTAAATGGAGCCAGGTCGCAGCTATACTGAATTCTGAGCTCAGCTGGCCACTCTCCAAGATGGCTGCCAGCCAACTGTCCTCTCCTGGGGGAAATCTGAATCTGAGTAACTCACCAGTCACTGCAGTCCACTCCATTCCACTGCTGCATTTCTCAGTGGAGGTCTCTGGGCTGTGCAGTATTCCTTCAGTTTCTAGCCACCCCTCACACACAGTTAGTCCGGGCTCAGGGAGAAAGTGCTTCCTGCCACCTGCTTCTTCTTTGTTGAAGTCTCTCTTTACTCTTGCCATGGGCTTCACTTCTCATTTCAGACCCTTTCTCATTTCAGACCCACTTCCCTCCTTCTTCTCTTCCTCACATTGCTATATACCAATGTCTAGACACCAAATATCAGAGAGGCTCTTTCTCTGCTACTCACCACTCTGTCATCTTCCAGGAAGTCCTGGTTCTAGGGCTGATCAGGACCCAAGTCCACGTCAGTGTTCTGTGGCTATTTGTGAACCATTCTATTCTTTCATCAGTGAAACCTAGTGGGGTTTAAACTTTCAAACTCTGTGGAAGATGAGGAGGTGCTTCAGCCACAAAACTGACCTTGCCTGCCGGGGTCAGTCCCATGCCCTACACCTTCATCCCATCTCATGTGCTCCCAGTGGCTGGCTCATGGGAACCTTGGTTACCCAGACATCATGAGGTGGGACTGGCCCCACTCCCTGCCAACGCTGCCTGGCCCTGCACACACAACATGGGACTCACAGTTCCTCAGCAGCTACCATGCCTTCCAGGTTTCTTAAATAATATTAGCATGTAATTATATGTGAATCAAGTTCTTTGTATATAATTTTTTCATATGGAATTTAAGCTTAAAAGTATGGCAGGCATGGGGACTATGAGGGAGAAAGTCATTGGCTAAATGAAGCAGAGTCTAAATGAACCCAGAAGTGGAACTAGATTAAGCCTCGGAAGCTTATCTGAGAACTGGTTGAAGCCAGGCTTAGATAAACCTTCAACCAGACTTTTCAGATATTTAGATCTGTGAAAAACACATTCTCATTTTGATCAAAAGAGTTTTTGTTGGACTTCTGTTATGCACACCCTGAAGAGTCCTGGCAAAACATATTCTAAACCTCATATAACACAAAGAAATTGAATGCATCACTGGATTTTTTTTTTTATTTAAGAGAAAATAGATACAGAAGCTAGAAATAAAAGTCAAAAAAGACAGACAAACAACAACAACAGATCTGATACGATAACATTGTAGGTTTACACACTGAGGTGGTTGCAGTTTGGCAGTAGTTACAATATTGCATATCATTACCTTCCTAGGGGTTGGGGATATTGACAGATATAGACATGTAAGATTCATCAATTCAGGTATATTAACTTTTCTTTTTCAATAGCTATTGTATTTAGCAATATGGTTTTTTTTAACTGTCTTACTTATGCATATTTATAAATTTATGTCTTTTTCCTTTTCTCTTCCTTCCTTCTTTTCCCCTTAGAATACCTCTTGTTATCATTGAAATAACTACCCATAACATCAGATCTAATATAACCAAGTGAAATAGTTCAGAGTGAAACCAATAAAGCATAAAGGTATGATCATACATAAAAGAAACAAAAAACTAAAGAGATCAGCAAACAACAGCAACATATCCGATACTGTAAAATTGTAGGTTTAGTACTGTAGATGGTTGGAATTTTACAGTGGTTGCAACATTGTATATTGTTACCTTTAAGGGGGCTGTTCAGATTGACAGGTAAAGACATGTAGGATTGATCTGGTCTTATGAATATCAACTGTTCTCTCTCACCAGTTAATGCATCACTGGATTTAAAATGATACATATCATATTATTGTTTTAGCTTAGAGGCTAAAGCAATAATTTTCATATTTCTTACCTTTATGTTATGAATTATATTGTCTTTGGTAAGTATTAAGTCAATTTACCTTTAAATAATTTAAAGTTATTTTTGCAGTCAGATGATACATACTTATGTTCCACAATCCTATTAAGGGGAAAAAAAACCAGTATTTGTCACTTGTGGTCAACTTAATACATGACACAATCTGAGATCTTGTTTTATATTTTTTAACATATCACAGTTTTTTCCAAAATAAGAATATAGCTCTAAATAAATGACCATGTAACAATTGTTAAAGTCAAAGCTAATCTTCGATTTTCCTTTCGTATCTGTGGCATCTCCAAGGAGCACCTGTGATCTTTGGGAAGTAGAAGGGAGTGTTGTTTTAGTAAATGTCACTCTTTCCACACTTCAGTCTTGAATTTATTTTCACAACAGGATGTCCTGAAAAACTAGAAGTTTCCAAAAGAAAAGGACCCACTTTCGAGCCCTGGAATTTTTCACTATAATGTGAATGTTGGTTTCATTTCTTTTACCTTCACCATATTTGCATTAGTATTATTTTATTCATTTTCTTCTGTTTCCCGTTTGACTGATAGCATATTTACATATTCATAAGAAGTGACTGTGTCCTTTTATAGGGAGTGCTGCTCAGTCCTTTAAGGGAAGAATTATCCACTTGTGTAACTACTTATTTTTAATAATACTTAAGTGTGCTTACTTTGATTATGCCAAGGAACTTCAGAATTTCTCTACGTTGATGCCAGGCATAGTGACATATGCCTGTGTCTCAGCATTCAGGAGGCTGAGGCAGAATGATCTCTGCGAGTTTGGGATAAGCCTAGTCTACATAGTGAGTTCAGTCTGAACTACACAACAAGACCCTCTCTCAACAAACGAACAAACAAACAAATAAGCCCATAATTTATCTTCATTCAGTATGACAGCTTATTTTACTATTTAATTGTGGTTTATCCTCTATCCAATCACTATTATATTAATTTCTAATATCTTATATCTTAGATATACAAGTTGTCCTTTTATATTGTCATAGTAATATTTTAAAACTTATGCATTCAGTCATGTGAGTACATAATGTTGTGACATAAAACTTTTCCTGGCCAGTACTGAACAAACGAGCTGAGGTTGTGGCTGTAAATCTTCATCTTGCTCCTCATTCCTTCTGGAACAGCTTCAGCAGTGATCAGGAGCAAGGCAGGCCCCCTGCTCACTGATCTCATTGCACTTGACTGTATTTTTCACCTAGGCCTCCAGTCTCGCCGTAGCACTCTTTGAAATCAACTGTCCATGGTAAGGGGCAGAAAAGTGTAAAAATAATGTGATAACTTGCATCATAATGCAAACTAAATAGCTTTGTATAATTCTTTTGTTCATGTAAACAATTGCATTTAGGAAGCTGCAGATGAAAAATAGGCTCATGTATTTTCTTTAATTTTTACTGAACACAGGTGGAATATTTTTGAGTTTTCTACCAAAAAGGGAGGGGGAAGGAACATCACTTTTAAATGAAGATTACTACTTTTGTGATTATAGATTTTACTTAATGAGTTATGACATTGGATTTTTTTTTAATCTTGCAGGAGAATAACAATTTTAAAAGTATCATAGTGAGATAGAGGACAGAATGAGGGGGAGTGGACAGAATGAACCCTGCAGTCATCAGGCCTTCTATTTGATCCATTAACCCTTGTTCTTATATGGAAACCTGCTTTGTCAGTGCTGCGTGAAGCTCTCCAGAAGGGAAGAGGAGAAAGCTGTGTTACTTAGCCCCTCTCATGGTAGCACTAAGGCTGTTGCCACTATTTTACAAGTCCATGATTTTTTGTGC
Source organism: Dasyprocta punctata (assembly GCA_004363535.1). Classification (NCBI taxonomy): domain Eukaryota; kingdom Metazoa; phylum Chordata; class Mammalia; order Rodentia; family Dasyproctidae; genus Dasyprocta; species Dasyprocta punctata. Next base: position 127,211 of record RJWM01000939.1, read on the forward strand.
TATTTTACCTATTATTTATTTTGTCCATGGTTTACCCTTGCTTCCTTTTTTTTAGTTGAATTCATTCTCATATTTGAGGTCATGCTAATGCGCATGTTCCTTATAAAGGCATCTTGACCTTTGAAATCAATATGAGTTTTCAGCTTTGTTGAAGCGACCAGCTTCGTATTAAATTTTTCTCTATTGTTCATGTGTTGTTGACTTAGCACACAAGTTCGGGGAAGATGTGGCAATTCTTTGCTTCCGTTAGCACACGGAAAAACACTGAACACGTTGTGAATTTTTTATGTGTATTTATTTCTTAGAATTTTATCAATTTTTATGGATGTATAACAACATGAAAGAGATAAACATCTGGGAGTTGTCAGCGGAGAGAAAAATTTGAGTTCAGTGAATACTCCAATGTTTAATGACCTTAAGAAATGTTAGAGCTAATAAGTGTTAGCCTAAATTTCAGCTCATTATGTTAGTCGAGTTTATAATTCATTTATAATATTAGTAATCTTGTGTAATAGAAATAAGAGCTATATTTATAAAAATAGTCAACTACTTTTAGTAGTTTCAGCTCTTACATTTCTTGAGCTTCTTGGTTCTTTACAGGTGACAAACCAAAAGACTTAGTTCATTTTATTTCACTTATATTATTGTTCTTATAGACACCCAGTTGTTATTTCACTTGCTTTAGTGTACGCATTAAAAAATTGGCTATCACCATTCAGTGTGAAACTTGGTTTGCATTTTGTTTAGAAATTTTAAAAATATATATCCATTTATCAAAGTTCAAATTCTATTGTCATTTAAACTAGCTCAGAATGTATTTATTATTGTTGAAAATATGTTTCAAGCATTTCCCACCAGTTCAGAGTTAGTATTTTATCACAGACTCATCTGAAATAATCAGACACTTTTGAGGGAGAAGAGATGGAGGCTGTGGATGGTATGCTTTTCCTTTACATCTGTAAACTCTGCCAACCAGCGTAGAGTAGTGGAAGTGGGAGATGACAGCTCAGTGTCGGAGTTAGAGGGATCTGGGTGTCAACTCTTGCTCACCTGCCAACAGACAGAGGAACACTGGGCCTCCAGTTAATTGTCTATGTTCTGTTTCTTTTGGCTTCTAGTTCTGTTAACATGTGGCCTCCTACTTCTGCATGTGTCTGCTGTGTTTACCTCACACTTTTGCACGTGTCTGCTGTGTCTACCTTTCTGACCATCTAGACCTTGTTATAGCTAGTGGCTCAGAGCAGCAACCATTTTTTGTTTGTTTATGGTATTTTTCCAGGAACTTAAGTTAAACTTGCTAAGTTTTTGTCCCTTACATTTTGGTTTATAATCAGAGTGAAAAAATGTTGGCATAGAAAGGTTACAGTGTGCTAAACAAATTAAATTTAAAGCATAAATATTAAAGAATTAAAGTATTTGTATTACATAAACATTAGTTTAGGCATAAAAGAACATGATCCAGACTAAAATTTCCATGCTCTGAAAATGCTTTACTTCCTTGCACATTTTAAAAAGTTAATTTCGGATCACAGTGGTGGCTCCCAAGCATAATTTGAAATGTTTGAAGTCATATCCATAATAGCTGGCCGCCTGATATATAAGAAAAATCAGCATTACTTCACAAATATGTTATTTTTAACCAAAATAACGGATATCATATTTATGAGGCTTAATCAAAAATTGGGTAGATTGGATAGAAAAATAATGACATATAAAGAAACCTTTCAAATCAGCTCATATAGGATCTAATTATGATCTCTATCTTGATTAGAATGTTGGAAGCAAGGATAGATATTGAGTGTCTTACAATTATTTGAAAGAAGACAATCAGTGGGAAAGGTGATGTATCCCTTACTGTGGCCAGCAGGCCCGACTGATAGAAAAATGCTTCTGGGAAACTGTAGCTTCTCAGGCTCCTTATGCCTACACAGGATTGACATTGAGAACAAGGCAAAGCAAGCTGTAAAATACAGGAAGTTCCATAGAAAGATAAAGATTCAGAAAATTACAGCTATGATAGCGTGATATTTTTAGCAGCTTAATACTGTTGAGAGGAGGAGATAAAGTTATTGAAGACAGTTCCCCAGACGGTTATTTTTATTTAGTTTATCCCAGTCTTATGCAGGGGCTTTGGAAGAAATTCATTTTGACAAGTTTAAGAGCACAATGATAAAAAATACTGACTATAGTATTTACTGCTTGGACAAGTCAACAAACCATGGTACTTTTCCCTGTTCCACAGTAAGTAAGTAAACTGCAGGATAGTTGATTAAACAGTCACTCAGTAAAGGGATATTTCTCTGAAGAATGGATCACTGCACATTGAACAACCTTGCCAACCATTTTTTATTGCAGGATTGAAATCAATATTTTTTAAGAAAAAAAAATGTAACAAAATACATGTTCTAGTTCTCCCTCATATATTTATTTTCCTATACAGGCTAACATGTAAATATACATTCATGTGTATTTTCTTTCAGGACAACTATGTTTTAGTTTCTCATTTGAATAGCTATTTTTGAGGATCATTGCCTTTGTATTTAATGTTAAGAGAAAAACAATATAGAAATTTAGTTTTCTATTAATGACAATGTGAAGAACTTTCCCTTAGAGTTAATAATAACAAAAACAAACCCCTAAAAGTAGTTTGTCACTGCTTGCATTTTGTTGAATTTATTTGCTTCTGTTGCTTCTCTTCACTTGATGACAGGAATTATGTTTTCCTGAAAGCAGTAAAAGGAAAATGAAATATTATACACAGAGGAACAATGATCTAATTAATGATTGAATTCTCATTAGGAGCTAAGAAAGTCAGAATAAACTTGGTTTCTTTTTGCTTTTCTCTCCATTTTTTTACACTTACAAATAATGTACTTATCTTAATATAAAATTATTAAATTATCTTCTCAGGTTTCTATGTACATAGGAGACACATACTATCTGTATTTATATCTATATAAATCTATACATAATACCATATACATTCTATATATAAAGATATAGTATATATATCTATATCTAGATATAGACTTGATTTCAGAACCAGACAGTGGGATGGCAGGAAGATTAGAAGGCTTTTGAGGACCATGGTAGAGATGTTTTAAATTCCTTTCACAAATTTAACAGAAATCTGCTCTTTGAGAATAATTCAGTAGACTGCAAAGGAATTAGGGAATGTTGTATTAGAAACTTACCTACTAGACCTGTGTTACCTAGAGGCAGAAGGTGTAGTGACATTTCTCCTGTCAGAATAAGGCCACCTGAGGAATGAATTTAATTATTTAATTAGGGAAATAATAAGTAAAATGTTGAAGGTATTGGCTGTTCTTGCTGCTCATAATTGAATGTGAAAGGAGATAAGATAAATTGAAGGAAAAACATGCTAAGCCCAAAGAAACCAGGACTTGATTATTTTGAAAAATTTCAGCCTCTTTATATGGAAAAAGAATCTGCAATTATTTAATTAATGACTTCTGAGTAAAGCCAATAGCCATCAAGAAAGAGATACCATGTCCTTAACAATAAGAAGTGTATAAACATACACACAACCTTTCCATTAAAAAAGGAATTGAATCATAACAGAGCTGAGGGACAGAGAAAAAGTTGATCATTGGTAGAAGAGTTAAAGCCTAGACTCTGTCTGTAGTTATTCTATGTCTGGATTTGTGAATGAGTAAGTACATTTATTTTGCCCAAATTAGTGTTAGTTGTTCTTTTGTTGTGTAAAAATCAGGTTTAGGATAACTAAAATCAAACAAATGGAACAAAGGAAAAAAGCATAAGAAAACCTAAAAGAAAGAATAAATCTCTGTATGTGTGTGTGTGTGTGTGTGTGTGTGTGTGTGTGTTTGAGTTGATAAACTTAAAGGCTTGCATACTAATCATGTTCTATAATATGAAAAATTGTCAAGCAAATATATTTGAGAATACAATAATTATAACTGGATCCAACATACAAGTATCTTTTCTTAGGAGAGTAGAAAACACTTGAGTGAAGAATTTGGAGCAAGTTTCGATAATACCATCACTAACCTTAGTGTGAATGAGAGCCCAAAATATATTTTGAGGGGAGGACCACATGAACATTGGGACTACAACCTCTGACAGATGGGCCTTGTTCCACTAATAATCTAATCTCTCATTTTCTCTCTGTATAACGTTGTCTTTTTAAGCTTTTAATATCGACATTATTCATGTTCTGATTTAGATGAAGCACATCAAACTGAGGAATAAGACCACTTTAGGAGAGACGATGACTTTTCATAATGCAATTGAAAAAGTGAGGCAATGTGGAAGTGGTTGTGCTAGAGGGAAGGGAGAAGGAATGCTTTAGAGCTCTGCAGTGTAAATTAATCTCCTTGCAAATTTCCTTCTTAAAGCCAAATTTAGCTTTCAAGGAAAAAAAAGACAATAATTTCCCTCCAGAAATTACTTAGGAGAGCAGGTAATATACCTGCACTCCTTGGTAATGTTCAGTGCTAGAACAATGACATGTACCCATTGACTGACCCACTGTCGTATAACCAATGCCTGACCCAACTGCTGGCCCAAGAGGCTATTCCCAAAAGCAGGACCTAGTGCAGGGCTCTGTTCTTCCCTGAAGCTTTGTTCCATGTCTCCACACAAATGGGTGTCAGTATTTACTCGATGATTTCTTATGGGAAGACTTTAGAGAAACTCATTCCTTTGCAGTGTAGTAATTGGATGTCTTATGCTGCTCTCTACGTGGTACTTCTGCTTCCCTCTGCCTTCCATCCTCAGGAATACTTTAAATCTATTACATTGTCCCTTTTTAAAGAAATAGGGGTTGGCTATGAAAATAGATGGCATAAAAGCAATTATCATATAAGATTCAATCAGTGTTTATAACTCCAAAATGTTGGTTTTATTCAAAATGCTAGATTTATTGTTCAGGAAGAAATTTTAAAAAGCTTGTAATAGCTCATTTTACTTTAATGTCTTTAACAAAACCTTGATTTTCTATCACATTATTTCTAAGATATATCACTGTTCAGTTGGCTATTTTGCGAAAGATTTGTAACACCTTTTGTATTTAATATCTTGCTGCATTTTTATTCTAAAACGGTGGCCTCTTTTTAACTTAATAAAGAAAATTAAAAGAAAAATAACACAAGGAGAGTCATTATCCTAAGTTGGAGTCAATGCTGTTACTGCTATTCAAAGACAAGAAGTAATCAGATGTTAGCTTGCAGCCAAGGAAACAGTTTTATTTGTAATAGGAGGAAGTGAGAACCAAGGGCTGTTAATACATTTGGGCTGAATGTAGCGCAAGGGGGAGAGAATGGGGTCATTATTACTAGTTTCCTTTCGCTTTCACTTGAAGCTCTCACACAGGTATTTTGAGGTTATAGCGGATACATACACAGACGGATTACGGGTCATCACTCCATCAATCATTATATTGATAATGCATGTTCCAATATAATAATCATCCTATTTATGATGATAAATGTTGGTTTTTATTTGCTCATATTAGAGAATAAATGAAATGTCTCTGATCTTTAAACATTTTATTATACTTGTTTATTTTTTGAGGTACTGGGGTTTGAACCCAGGCCTTCACACTGAACTATATCCTCAGCCCTTTTTTTTTTATTTTATAAAGAAGAAAAGTAAGAAATTAAATTAAAACAGAATTTCACAACAAGGCAATAGGAAAGTCGCAATAATCAGCACATTGCATATTGTTATATTCACAGCAGTTGTTAGGGTATAAGGGTCTTGCTAAATTGTTCAGAAATGACTCGAACTTGTCATCCTCCTGGCTCAGGCTCCCAAAGTGCTGGAATTACAGGCATGTGCCACCACACTTAGCTGTGTTTCTAATTTTTGAAAATAATTTAGAATCATTGCTTTGTTAATTAATCTTTGTGTTCATTCAATGAATATTCATTGAGTACATAGCATAGTTCAGGTAGTTTCTATATGCTGAAAATACAATGGTAAATAAAATATAAAATCCACTCCCTCTGATAGAACATAGAATCTAATGCTCTCAAATATAACCAGAATACTAAGTAGTTTAAGTCCCAATTTAAAGTGTGAAAGCCACTGGATGCCAGTCTTTCATTCCAAATCAATCCTAAAAGTTATAGTCCAGATTTTGAATACTTATTAATCAGAATCTTTAAACTGGAATATGGATTTTATTTTATTTTCAGTACTAGAGACTAAACCCAGGGCCTTCACACTGTGCCATATTCCCAGCCAAGAAATATTTTATTTTTAAACAAGGTCTTGCTAAGTCACTAGGTTGTCCAAGCTAGGCTCGAACTGCCTTCCTCCTGTCTTCGCCTCCCTGAGCGCTGGGATTGCAGGCATGGCCCACCAGGTCCAGCTGGGATATGGACTTTTAACCTAAGTCTTTTGCTAGCTACATTCAATGTTAGTTCCTATGATCTCCGTTCCTTCCTTCCAGCGCTTAACCTATAACGGTGGTTTATATGTGTGCCATGAAAAACTGTATTAGTTTCTTTGAAAGCATTCCATAAGAATGATTTTGAAGCTGTTTCTTTAAATGCCCCAAACAGTAAAAACATTTCTTGTAAAGTAAGATACAATTTTTGTGAAAATTGAAGAGGCAGCTAACTGTGGTAAAAACTGTGACTTTCAGTGGAAATACCCTCAGGGAAAGCCAGCAGGCTTTGCAACCATTTCTAAAGAGCACAGATAGGGAAAACAACAATGCAGTGGCATTTTACTACCTCTCGTGGTCAGAGGATATAGCAGTGCATGTTTTGACATATGGTGGGGTAAGGGAGACAAAGTCTCTCCGAGTTTGCTGAATGCCGGATGTCTACTGAATATGACCTTGTGTACTTCTTAGTAGTTCACAAAGATTGTTCTCACTTCAGTGACACGAAACCTCTGATTCAGAGCTCAGGTGAACTCTTCAAGGTCATACAGTCAGCAAGCAATGGTATCTGAGATTGGGGCCTGCTCCCCAATCTGACTCCAGTTATCCCAAGTTTACAAAACATCCACAAGTTGAAGTTAGTTCATTGAAAGGAATAGTTAGTGCATGTATTGTTTGGTCAATTTTGCATGCCTGTATCTGGTAATCCGAGCAACTGTTTTGAAGACAACAATATGCAGTATAACAGCCTTTGTTAATTTTCTAACATCCTGTTTTGAAATTTTGTATCGTTTTTGTTGTTTTTTAAAATTTATTTTAAAGTAAAAAGGACAAAAGAATACTGGCAAGTAGGCAATATGGCTTCAATGGGATGTTTTTCATTAAATCCCACAGAAATATAAGTCATACAAGAAATATCTGTAAGACTGATTATCAAACTGCTCTGCAGAGTCCTGTAGTTTCAATGATGGATTTCCCAACAAAGAAGAAAGAGTGCAATTTCATGAGAAAACAGTTCATCATTTTATATATGGTGTGCTGGGTGCCTTTGAACAATGGTATTTGAAAAAGGAAAAAACAAAACAAAACAGAAAAAAACCCTATTCCACGCAATTTGAAAGTCACTGTTCTGGTGTTGAGGTGAATAAATGATAATCCAAAATAGAAAACATTGGATTGAGTTGGAGAAGGAAAGTTCTTGAATGGAAGTTATGTAGTTCTCCAAGTTCACTGTCAAGACAATACCAAGTGCAGTCCTTGAAATGGGCCAGGATGAGAGTAAGGGGAAGGACTTTACTGAGCTGCACATGAGGCCTTAACTGTGGGCTTGGTTGCTTATGCTACAGCCTTCCATGTTGGTCAGGGTACTACTTACTATATTGTTATATCACTAGTGAGTGGTGGGTTTAGAAAACACTACAAATGTAACCATGTTAAAGTGATTTGAGAAGGAATACTACATTAAGGTGAAGTATTGCAAACTAAGAGACTTAAAGTCACAGAGAAGCACATGATTAAACCTGGTTGAAGTACTTTGTCACAGCTAATCAAAAAAGACAGTCCAATAGAGTCAGCTAAGTGCTTTTGCCTTATTTTTTCTCTGAGACTTAAGGGCGCTTTGAATTTTTATCTGCATGACAGATGATCTCAGAGCTGTTAGAACTAGTTAGCACCTAGTTAACTTATTTATGTATTTTAGGTTATAGATGAATTGAAGAGATTTCTGGAAGATTATTGATGAAGAATATATATATATGTATATATATATATATATGCACACACAGACATATATATACATATATATATTTCAAAGTTTCTAACCCAACATAATATTCATGTTATTTAAACACTACAAATAAGAAATATCATCATATATCATGTCACATTTCATGTTCTATGATGAGTCTGTTATTATAATCATAGTTCATATTTCCAAATAGATTTTTTTGAAAAATAACAAATAGTTGTAGCAAATTACATAATCTGATTTATTTTATTTTTTCTGTGAAATTGTGAACCTTTCAAGTCTTATGTAAAGTCTTTTTTTTCTTTTTCTGACACTGACCACACTCCTTGCCACACAGTAGTCATCCAATAGCTTTTGTTGACATACGAGAGCACTGTATAGATACATGTATCAACCTTTCATAAAGTTAGTGTGAGCCCCATCAAAATGATCTATTAATTAGTCTGATCACCTGCCATAAATAGAAGATGAAAGAAGGGTCAGATAGAGGCAGCATGAGCTTGAGGTTAGATGACTTTCAGGTTAAAATTCTTGCTTTGCTATTTATTGGCTGTCAAATATGGTGCTAATTACTTCATTTCAAAACTTTAGTTTCCTCATCCATAAAATAGGGCACAATAAGGCCATTCTCCTAAGGTTGCTGGAATAATAAGTACATTATAACAATGAACAAAAACATAAGAATACCTGTCCTTTGGTTAATTACAGTTAAGAAAAAATATGTCAAAACTCTCAAAGGCTGCTATAGGAGATTCTTTGTTTTAAAAATGCTCACATTTTTTTCCTAAATAATTGGTGTTACTTTACTTCCTTTTACTGTATACCTTCCACAAAACCAATTTTATACTTTGTAAAAATCCTGCTAAACATTAAAGAATATTTTAAAAATTCAAAAGAGGACTACTGATGTTTTACTTGTTTTCAGGCAAAGATGAAGACAATACTATTGCAACACCCTATTCAGACAACTTCAAAACTAAAACAGAACAGAACAGAACAAAGGAACTATGCTTTAATCATTTCTGCCTTTGCCAGTTCTCTCCTGCCTAGGATGGTTGCTTCATTTTCTTTTCCTTTTTTCCCTGTGCTGCCAACTCTTCAGGTTTTCATGTCAAAATTATTCTAGCTCCTTCTACCGAACCAAATTCAAAACCTTGTCAGTTCAGCAGTATTCAGAAAAATAAAACAGAACAAGATAAGCCAAATCATTTACTCACCACTCTTTATGGGAATTTTCAATCGATGGTAGTGGTGGGTATGGTGGGAAAGAAGGTCCCTGATCCTTCTCTACTAATACTTTCCAAAAGGTGTAAACATGGAGGACAGAGACTGCAGGTTGCTTTCCAGAACTGATCCTCCACTTTCTCCTTCATGTCAGAGGATGTCTTGCACAATCTTATGCAGTGGTTTTGATTTTGATAAGAGAAGTTTCAAGTGATCACTGAATCCATGGAGGTCCAGTCAAAGAAGACATCTCCTACACTGTAGGTATGAGATTGAGCCCAAATGTAGGCCAATGGAATGCAAGCGGAAGTCAGCATGGGACATCGGACCCGAGGTTGTGCATGGAGAATGAAACATCATGATTATAATTAAATTAGAGGATTTCTCTGCAAGAACATCTAGGAAAACAGACAATGAAATGAGAAGAGAAAGAGCTAGAAATGTGAAATGCTTTCTTGTGAGGTCAGGAATGAGGAAAGATGACCTCATAGTTGGGATCTCAGTTAGCTGAGTTATGTTAGGGGCAAACCTTTGCCAGGAAAATATCTCCCAGTAGCAAGAGTCCTACTCAATTATGATGGACTGATAATGATTATATATATATCAGTAACTAGAAGGTGGGCTTCAATGATTCTAGTTCCACTTTTGAGCATGGTCTGAGTGGTCTTTGGGGGAGGGTGTCTTCCATGAATATTGAGAACAAAGAAAGAGAACATTTGACTTATGTGGGCAACATTTTAGTCTTGAATCTGTGGGTTAAAGAGAGCTTCTGGTACTTGCAGTCTTGACCCAGTCAGGGTGGGTTAAAAAACCACGACTTTCCTAGTTTGGCTTGTCTTTGTTGCTGTTTGGAAGAAAATCTCAGAAACCAGAAATCCAAATGTGAGCAAAAGTAAATGACTGCTTCTTATTTCTCGAAGAACATGACTGGGGGGTCAATTGAATCTAGACCTCCCTTGCCTGGGTTGTTCTCCTTAGCTTTTCAACACCTCAGGGCTGGGTTGACAAAGGGTGGGAGTAGGTGAAGCAGAATCATAGGCATCAAAAACTTGGAGCATCAAATACTGTTCACTCTTGTGTGGGCGAGATACATTACAGAAACAAATGTACAAAAAGCTTATCACTTCCCTCACTATCACAATAACACTGAAAGCCAAACACTTCCAATATGCCAGTGTGTTGTGACTTTTATTGTGAAGGCTTCTTTCTACTTTAGTCTTGAAGTCTCTTTCTCTTGTGATTGTCCGTAAGCCATCATAGCCACTGTCTAGAAGAGCCCTGATCCGGGGATTAGTTTTGTGTCCAAGGAGACTCCAAGAAGAATGAAAACTGAATGATGGGATGAACAGAAGAAATCTGTCACTCACAGTTCCCAGAGAGCTTAAACAAGCCAATGAGAATCTAGAGGTGATAGAAAAGAAGGTGTGGAGAAAGACAGAAAGAGACACAGAGAAACAGAAACACAATGACAGAGACAGAGAACCTGTGCAACTATGCCTGCACTAAAATCTGAGTTTTAGCCATACCTCTGATTTCCTGTTGAGATATAGATGGACTAGTTTAAAGAAAATGCACACAGTGGGGGTAACTTACTTGTCTGACTCTGACATGGGTTTTATATTATCATTATCAGCAGCTGTGGAGTGTGTTGGGTTTTGGGCAATGATATAAACAAAAGCCACCTATATCACAGACAACCACAAGTGAGGGGAAGTTGTAAGTAGCTCAGTGGTGATGCAGTTTTCCTGGATTTCAAACACTTTTGTCAGGCCTACAAAGGGAGAATGGAGCAGCAAGTCTTACAAAATAATTGTAACTCACTGATTTTTCCTGAAAAAGTTCATTTTACTTCTGTGTGAAATCCAGTTGGAGGTGGTATGGACAGTGAGAGAGGTTGGGGGTCTTAGAAGAGTGGTTATTAGTTCTATAATCCAATAACCTCCATCTAAATTCTGACTTACCATAAACTAATGCTGTGACTTTGGTTAGCTTACCTATGCTTTAACTTTCTAACCTGTGAAGATAGTAATTCTGTATTATAATGTCAGGATAATATAATTAAATAGCAATGGGCTAATGATAGTACCTAACTCATAGAAATGTACATGCTAAAGAGATAACTCATGAAAAATATTTAGCACATAAGTGCCACAACAATAAGCATTCAAATCATATTAACAGTATCATTTTTACAAGAAAAGGTACTTTTAATCTTTCTTTATGATGCCAATAGTTCTGTACTTTTCTTACATGTTACTTAATTCAGATTAAGGGTAAAAATTGCTTTATCTTCAGTTTCTTTAAAAAAAGTTCAGGAATACATTCCTTTTTATCAATGTGTACATTAGGCTCACCACTATGATAGCATTTTATTTCCTTCTTGTGTCCATAGTGGGTGAAAATTCACTTAGGGAAAACAGAAACACAATACCAGTTAATGATACTAATACAATTACTGTTTTACACTTCACCTCTTTCCAACAGGCAGTAACACGCTTCCTCATTCTTCATATTAGAACCAATAATTTCTATTTTTCTTGATGTTGATCTCAACCATATTTCTCCAGTGTGTTCATGTTTAAGGGAAAAGAAAAGCTTTGAAGCAATTTAATTTAACTAGTATCTATTACGATTTATTATGAAAAAATAGTATTCTAGGAAGACATCAATGGACAAAACAAACATTCCTGTTTTGTGGAGTTTATACTAAAGGAAAAAGTATGCGTTAATAAGGAACATAATGCAAAAATCAGGCAATGTATTACTAGGTGATATATTCAAAGGTATAAAGCAACGTACAGTAAGGTAAAGAGTGAGGGATGGGAGTTGGTCACACATTAACATGTATTGGTGAGGGGTCATGGAGAAGGTAACAGTTATGAAAATGCTTGAAGGAGACACACGTTACGGTCTGAATGTTGTGCCCTGCACCGAAATCCATATGTTGAAATCCTAACTCCCAAGGTGATGATGTTGAAACGTGGGGCCTTTGAGCAGTGATGAGGTTATGAAGAACAGAACATATGAATTGATCATTGCCTTTACGAGAGAGGCTCAAAGAAGCTCATTCACCACTTCTTCCCTGGAAGGACACAGTGAGATGGCGTCATGTGTGATTCACGAAGCAGGCCCTCACCATACACCAACACTCTCAGTAGTTTGATGTTTGACATTTCAGGCTCTAGAATTGCAAATGTAAATTTCTATTGTTTTTTTTTAAGACTCCCTTTAGGGTACAGTATTTGATTATTGTAGCCTGAACAGATCGATTGTAGCGTACAAGAGAGTTACTCATAGAGATCACAAAGAGAAGAGGGCACTATGACTCTTCTACTAGATTAAGAATCAAAAGGGCGCAAGGTCACTGAAGCCCCCGTGAGGTACCCAAGGGGCCGCACTGCCCAACTCTTTTGAGAAAGGAGTTGCCACTCCATGTGGCCAAAATGGTCAGCAGACAGACTCCAGGTGTCAGCCCTGTCCAGCCTACTGCAGTGACAGGATTCCTCATCCAACATCATGGCTTTCCCAGGGCAGCCCACGCTGAGAGCTGGGTGAGGAAGGGCCAGCCATTTTGCCTCTGAAGGGAACAATGATGGGCAGTACTGGCTCCAGAGCTTCCTGTCAGCTGAGCTGAGGCTTTCGTGGGCTCTATCACAGGTCAGCTTTTCTCTCTGTCCAGACCAACTTTGTCCGCTTGCTTTCCTGAGATCTCTACTGTGGCAAAACCGAGCTATTGTTGGTATAACTTACTGTGTGGTGGGTAGCTCTAAAATTTCAGTATTTCAGGAGGAAGAATTGCATGGTAAGAAGACCACAGACTTTGAATTGTAGCTCTTGTCATTAACTATGAGCTCTTCAACACGTATTTTAAATTCTTTGGTTCTTAATTATCTCATTTAGAAAATGGGGCTGATAATTTTAACTTGCATTATTTCTGTGTTAAATTAAAAAGAAGTGTATAAAGTTCTGAGTGTTTTACACACAAATATTGGTCAGAGCACAATCATTACAATTTATTCATCTACTGCTATTTGAAGATCAAGTGATCCTAGACCAGATACATGCTGTGATTGCTATTTTGAAGTTTTTATGTAATGTTACAACGTACATGGCAAAAAGATGGAAGCACTGAGATGGGATGAATTTTACAAATTGAACATTTCCATGGAATCAGGATTAAGTCGAGAAGTAGAACACTGTGGGGTGGAGATATAGCTCAGCACGCCGCGCATGTCGTAAGGTCTGGATTGGAGTTCCACCATCAGCAAAAACACAAGGAAAGTAAGAAAGCATTGTGGATTTAATTTGCATTCCCTGAAGACTGATGAAATTAGACAACTTTAATTTGCTTGACCTTTTATGTTCTCTTTTTATAACATTTTGCCCACTTTTTTGTCTGGCTGATTGTCTTTTTCTTAATGTTTTCAGATGATACTTGATAATCTAGCTATAAGTCCTCTATTTGATTTATGAATTAGAAAAGTCTTCCCTGTTATGGTTTGTCTAATTTCTCCTTGAGTCATGTCTTTCATTGAATACTAACTCTGAATCTTAATAAGGTACATTTATTTAATAAATACGTTTTATGTTAATATCTTATTTGAGAAAGGTTTTCTTATGCTAATGGAATGAATTGTTTTTGTATATTTTCTTCTAAAATCTTAACATTTCATTTTTTACATTAAAATCAGTATTCCCTCTGAAATTGACATTTATGTGTGACATCATGTTGGGGTCAAGAATTAACAATGTGCATATCTAACTGCTCTCATTAATTAAAAAGCTTTTCCCTCCCACTGCACTGCACTGGGGAAATGAATGAAGTGGTGGTATGCACAGGTCTGTTTCTTGACCCATTTCTCCAAATTTTTGTGTCTATCTTGTTCCAATACATTACATTAATTACAATATATTTGGCTCTGTATCCCTTTTTTTTTGTTTCCTTTTCAAAAAATTGTTTTAGGTATTTCTGGTCTTTGGCATTTTTATGTAAATAAAACGATTGCTGGACTTTTTGTTTGGAATGCATGGATTTTGTATAGAACTTTGTAAAGTTTTAAAAGCATTGATTTCTATCCAAGGCCAGAGTCTAAGCTGTGCAAAATTTAGGTGTTTAATTTCACTTCAAATATTTTAAGTGTTCTATGTAGCAGTCACATAATTTTCATTTTATTTATTCATGAATTTGATGTTTTGATGCTATCATAAATAACACAGGTTTATAAAATTTCCATTTTCTGTTTGTTCATTTGTAGTTCATAAAAACAGTACTATTTTTATATATTGTTTTTAATGATTTTCATATTGAATCACCTTGTAATAATTCATTATTAATTCTGTCTGTGGATCTTTTCATATATGTTTTCTGCAAGTTTTCATTTCTACCTTTCCAATTGATATTCCTTTTAGTGATCATTTTTTGATGACCTATAGTTATAAGTAATATATATACATACATGAATACATATTAAGCCATTTAGAAAAATAATCTGATCATTGAATAATGTTCACAAATCTCTCAGCTTTGATTTTCCACCTTGCCTACATTTATAATTTCCTTTCTGTTTAGAGCAAAATGCAGAATTACTCATTGGCTTTACTTGGAAGTTATCTAGTGATGTTCTCTCTCCTGGTCCATCTTTCCTCATCCAGAGACAAAAGAAAATCTTCACAGTAGAGCACAGGAACTGCTAGGTCTCCCAGGAGTTTCCTATGGAGATCAGGGTGGACTTGGCTTTCCTTTTTTTTTTTTTTAATTTCACTGACAGGTACTTTCAGTACATTATTGATTATAAATGGTGAGAGTGGACATCCTTGAATCTTATGGAGAAAGGATTCAATATTTAACCAATAAATTTGATTTTCCTGTAAATCCTTTAGATTACAGGTCTTTTTTGCTTCTATTTTGATTATAAGAGGAGATGGAATTCAATTAAATGCTTTGATATATGTATATGAACTTGATAATATATTTTATTAATCTTTATTCTACTAATATGGTACATTATGTTGTTTGATTTTCACATACTATGACACTGTAGTTATTTTAAAAATAAACTGACTTAGTCATGATGTATTTTTATGTATTTTAACCATTTGCTAATATGTTTATGATTAGTTCATTTATATTCATAAGAGAAATGGATCGATATTCTTCCTACTTGAAATGCTCTCTTCAGGTTTGATAACATGATTATACTCCCACCATTAGAATAACTGGGAAATATTTTCTCTTTTTCTCCTCTAGAAATGTCTCTTTAAAAAAAAAAATCACTACTATTTCCTTCTTAAATATGTGGAAGAATCAATGAGATTTGCTATCCGGGTCTGGGTTTTCTTCAAGAGAGAATTTTTGAAAATCAATTCATTCTTTAAAAATTAATCAATTTCACCCAAATTACCTATTGCATAAAGTTACTCACTATATAACTTGTAATATCTTCAGAATTTGTAATTATTTCTGTTTAAATTCTTTATATTTGACCTTTTTCCCTCATGATTCTATCAGTCTTGTTAGAATCAGTCAATTTTATTAATCTTTTTGAGACAAATTTTGTATCTGTTGATTTTTGCATTTGATGTTTTAAAAGTGACATTAATTTATGTTTGTAGTTTTCATATCTTTAAATTATTTTCTTTTGGTTAAATTTACTTTTCATGCTTCAGTTCCTTGTAATGAAAGTCATCACTGATTTTTACACTTTTAAATATTTTTATAGATAATTTCTCTTTGGATAGTGGTTTGGTTGCATTTCATACATTTTGGTGTATGGTATTTTCTTTGTCATTTAGTTTGAAATATTTTTAATTTATTTATTTTTTGTTTTAACTGTGGATTATTTAGAAGCCTAAAATTTAATCTCTAAGAATGAAATTTTTTAGTTTTGTTTTTATGATTGATTTCTAGTTCATTTCCTCTGTGGTCAGAGAATATCTTGAATGATTTAAATGGCTAGGTATTCATTTATTTTCTTTGAAAGTGTCAAAATGTAATCCATTTTGGTAGCTGTTCCATATTATCATGAATAGATATAAATTATTTTGTGGTTGAATACACTATTGTCTATATGTCATATCAGTTTTGTTAAATGTGTTGTTCAGATTGATTATATTTTTCTGATTTAAATTTTTTTCTAGCAGCTACTGAAAGAATTATGCCGACTTACAAATTTTCTCAACCAGATTTTTGTTGTTATTTTTGTGTAGTATATAGTATCTTTTCTCCCCATTTTTTTTCTTACTGAAGTCTATAAGTTTTCAACTTTCTACTTTAGGCTTTCTGTGTTATTGTTAAAGAATGTCTCTGGTAAAGTAGTACAGAGTCAATTTTTATTCAATGTGACATCTAACATTTAGTTAATCATGGAATTTAGCATTGACATATTTGCATACACATTTAATAAAATGAGGATAAGCCTACTGTTTTATTATCCCTTTCTCTTCTTATTCATCTCTTTTATGCTCTTGTTCTTCACTAGTAGGTACATTTTGGTCAAAGCATTTAAATTATCTTTATTATTCTGTTTTTTCTCTTGTTACATAATACACATTTTATTTTCTGTTTCTTTCTTGTTACCCTGGAGACTTCGATATAGTTCCTTACCTTGTGAAAGACTAATATCAATTTTTATTTTGAACTTTTTTCAAATATTTCTAAAATATCTGAATTATATTGTCCATTCATATCACTTGCATTATTTTGTCGTTACACTAAATATTCTCAGTTCTCTAAGCTATTACAGGTATTGTTTTATTTAGTCAATATCATTTTATCTTTGCTCACACATTTACTTTTTCCACGATTTGCCATTCTGTCCTGTATTGTCACAAAATGTGTGTGTGTGTGTGTGTGTGTGTGTGTGTCTGTTGTCTAGGAAAATATTTCTTCTTTCAAAGAAGTCCCTGTCTGTTGATACATTCTCTTGATGAAAAAGAACATTTTTCTTTGTCTTTCTCAAAGGATATTTTTTAAGTTGGAATTATAGGTTAGTAATAGTTTTTTTTCATTGCTTAATGTCATTTTATTGTCTTCTCTGTAAAGACACCTTTGCTGTTAAGAATTTATTACCTCTGAAAGCAATCATTATTGTTGTCTGCTTTAAAGATTTTTTTTTTACTTAAATGCTTGGCAGTTTTACCAAGCTTACACTAGGTGTAGTTTTCTTTGTATCTATTGTACTTGTTGTATGCTAAAAACATAAATTCTGTAAATTTATGTTTTTTATCTTTATAATACTTCTGGGTTATTACTTCTATATTAATTTTTCTACTTCATTTTTTTTTCACTTTCTTATACTCTGACTTCATTAATTTATACTATTTATTTGCTCAATATTTCTGTAGGCCCTCTTCCATTATCATTTTTTTCTCTCTATACCTCTGTTTGATATTTTCAATTTATCTTGAATTTACTAATTTGTCTTCTGTCATTTCCAAACTTCCACTTAACCTATGTATTGAGTTGTTCATGTGTATTTTAGTTATGGAATGTTCATTTATAAATTTAATAATTTCTGATTGTGCCTCATTTTTTTTTATCACTTTACCATTGTTTTCCTCACTTTCTTGAACACTGAAGTTATTCTTCAACCTAGAAGTCTGCTTCATCTTCCTGTGGGTATCAATACTATGGTATGCTCCTTTAATGTGCCAGTTCTGAGAGTCACTTATAACAAAACTGATTTTCTCTATGAGCTACAGAAGGTCTTAAATGGTTTATCCATGAAAAATCTTTAAGCAGTTTCTGGCTGAAACAGTTATTAAGTAGTCTCCTCTAAGGCACTGTCAGTGATTTATGGGACTGCAGAAGCATGGAACATGATCTTGGCATTTGCAGATACTACTATCAAATTAAGGAGGAAAAGCAATATACATACAAGAGTTACCAAATGGTTCTGATGTCAAAATGTGTGACAGGAACTAAAAGAATAGTTTGTAACTGTAAATCTTGATTGTCAATTTGATTGAGTTAAGAATTGCCTAGAAAATTAGTAAAACACACTTTTGGGTGTGTCTGGGGTGGCGGGAATTCCAGAGACAATTGACATGTAGACCGGCACGCTGAGTGGGGTAGACCTGCCCTGACTGTCAGTGGCACCATGCTACGGTAAGGCTTGCAGACCTTGGAATGCAAGTGGAAGAAGGAATTCAGCCTGCGTTTGGAAAGTTCTATTCTGCTTGAACTTTTGCATCTTTTGCTACCACTCTCTCCTTAAACGTCAGCTTCTTCAGTCTTCCATCACCGACTCAAGCTGCAGCTCTTCAGGGAGCGTCCAGCAGTGCTGGTCTCAGCCTAGCACTGCATCATGATCCTTCTTGTTTTGCAGAATTCAGCTCCTGGATTCTCTGTTTCTCCACCATGCAGACAATTACGGACTCTTCCCATTCTGATCCTGTAAATATATTTAATAATTTCTCCTGCACGATTTTATATAATCAATAGAAGTGTACATGATGTAATCAATAGGAAAATATATTTCTATTGATGCCATTGCTCTCAAGAACCTTGAGTAATTATACAACTCAAAAGGAGGAGACTTTTGTGTGAACTGCAGCAATAGTGGTTAACATGAGAGAGAACTCAGTCTTATAATATCTGGCAGCCCAACTTGAATAGAACTGTACTAAGTAAATATTCCTTTATTTTAGCTAGACCAGCTAAATCTGTTATCACAGTAGAATAGTTGCTGATGACATTAGGATCTTCAACATTTGTAAAATACACTTCTAATTTTCAGATTTGTAATATTGATGTTAATTTTGAAACGATATTGGGACCCCAGATCCCTCTGTTTCTGTCATTTTCTATGTCTGTCACCAGCTCTTTATCTTTATGTGTCTGCCTTTTCTGAACTGGAATGTGATTAAATTAATTGGTATAAAAATACACTGTGTGTCATGCTGTGAATATTGGATTTAAATACAATTGCAGTAGGTTGAGCTAATTAATTAATTGGGCTTTATTTTATAAGCTTGGTGTTAAGGATGCTTGAACATAATATGTAAATTTATGCAGAATGTGCAAATTAGTATTTTGATTCAAGCATCCTGGCACTTAGGATAAAAATATTAGATGTAGAATATAAGATGCAAGCTGGATTTACTCATCCTATGGGTTGAGTTATCCCCTAACCATCTCTTAAATTGGGGCTTGGTTGGTTGGGTAGGACTGGTTTTAGGAAGATGGTCTTAGAAAGAGAATATGAAAATTCTAGGATTATATACTTCAAAATTCATGTACTTCAAATATCAAAAGATAGGAGAAAAGGTATTGATGGCATGAAAACTTTTCAGAGTTGGTTTCAAAAATGTATTTGTAACTTTATCAGTTGTTTGTCTTCTATTACTTTGTGCTGGGGTGAACCTCAATTTTATCTATTCAATTAACTATTTTGTATTATATTAACAGAATGCCATTTTTCTTCACAAAGATCCTCTAATCGAAAAGTAGTCTTACATATGTATTTCATTTTGATGCATTGTGACAATAATGCTAGCAAACATCAGGGTTGTTGTCAGTTTTGGGTTGAGCCTGTGTACATCCATTCCTAGAAGACAATTTTCTAGTCATCAAAAATGGGACCTGACCATGATTAGCTAAGAATGCATTCAGTAACATGTAACAAAAAACTCAAATTCAGTGGTGGAAACAAATAGGAGTTTATTTTCAATATAGTTTAGAAAACACTGGCATGGTAGTCACAAGCATTAGAATATGGTACAATAATGTTAGGTTTATGACTTTAAAATTTTCTTGGCTTTTTATAGTCAAGGATCTGGATAGCAGCCTCATCTTTTGCTACCAGTTCTGACTCACTGCAGAAATAATGAATGAAAATAAAAGAAAGGGCCTTTTGTTTTTAACAATTTTGCATTTTTATTCAGTAATAAAGGCTCTTGTCTTTCACTCAGATTTCCTATTATATCTATTACCCAGAGTGAGGACATAGATTTAAGTTTAAATCTATCACTGGCCAAGAGCAATGCTACTACAGTAAATGATTATCAAGTGTGATTTATCTCTTAGGGCTGGTGGAGCCACTCTCCTAGGTAAAGATCTCCTTCTCAATACAATTTACCAGAGTAAAAGGATAAGATGGCTTTGATGGAAGGAGAAGACTGTGCCTGCCACAAATTTCACCTGTGAAAGATTTTTAATAGACACAACATCATAACCAAAAGTACGTTTCTTAACATCCTCTTGCTTTACTTTTCTTATTCTGTAGCTGTCTTAGTCGCGTATAAATTCTCAGAAGCCTTTTGCTTTATCCCTTATATTCAAGTTTCCTGAAAACCCCACCTTTTCTTTTCTGAGATTCCGTCTTGGCAATTGTCAAAATATTTTCTTTCTCTTATTAATACTGTTATTTGATATATTCACATTATCTTTTCTTCCATGAAGTAATTGTAAATACTATCTTCTCAGAAGCCTCATTTGATATTTCTAACTGGGTAAGCACCCTGGAGAAATACCACTGTTTCCTCATCTCTGACAGTCTTTCCAGAGAAGCAGTCTCCTAGTTAAATTCTGCACAAAGAATAATCAGGAACTATCTGATTAACTATCAAGAACTAATCAAAAGCTATCTTTCTTCCTTAGAAAGGGAGAAGAACAGTAGGCAGAGTTCTAAGAAAAACAAGAAATACAGGTGAATAAATAGTATTTTCTTCTTACGTGATAAATCCTGCAAAATGAATACTAATTGGACAGAATAGAGATAAAGTGACAAAATGACTGACCTTATGGAGTAAGAAATGAAATGAATCCCAGAGAATATGGCAATATGAATAAATATGTTTTAGTCAAGACAGGAAGAAAAGTGTGGGATAAAATATGATGAAATGATTTTCATAGAATTTTTTCCCCAAATGTATCTTTCTCATTTTTATTGCGTCTTTACAGCCATTCAATAGTTCCAGCTTTATTTTTTATCCCTCTAATTTTATCTCAATCTAGATATCTTTTCTAAGTGAAAACATAAAGTGAATTAGATTTCATAATGCATTTCCCGTCCATTTCCTTATTTCACTTTGTAATATAACTTTTTATGTCAAAAGGTATTGGAGGAAAACATAGAATAATTATAAAATATACCTACGTTTCCTATATTTCACATTTTGAATTATGTTCTCTCTTAATGAAGGAACTGAATTCAATTCCTTTGGCTGTATGAAAGTGTTATGTCTTCTTGTCTAAATGCTAGTAAATGGGTCAATTTTGTAGGAATTTTTAACTAAGTTTTATTACAATCTGGTTTCAGTGGTGTCTACATTATTAAATGGGACTTAATTTTATTCATATGCATGATCATCAAGAAATTACTAAGGAGTTATAATAAGTAAATTGAACGATTTAGATTTAGCATAGTGATACTACAAAATGTTTTCTCCCACTTAAACACCATCTGTGGACTAAATGTTTCCTGCCCACATGGGAAACATCAGGGGTGTAACTTAAAAAAGGCCACTGATTATCTTCCAAACAAAGAGCAACATCTTTCTGGTAATTAAGGTATTCAATTTAGGGTGCTAAAAATTCTGAACTCTTGCTCTAGCTTACTACAGCTTTTGGCCTGGACCTACAACACTTTTTTGCAATGGTACCTAATGAATCTAAGGTTGAGTCTAGGGACAAAGAGGATCAAGAGAAGGGGATATTCTTAGAAAGCGCAGTTGGATTCAGCACTGAAAGTGTCCAGATTTCTTTGCTTTTGTTCATTCTCAGATATTTTTTTGATGAACCACTCCAAAATAATGTCTCAAAAATGTGACTTATATTTCCCATCTTGTTTGCTGCTTCTGCATTGTATCTCAGCCTACCTCAGTCACATGGAGCCTCTTCTTTGTGGTTTTTTTAAATAAGGAACAGTACACACTTTGTCTCTGACCTGATTTTCTAGCACAAAGTTCTTAAAGCATTGGGACTCTCCAAAGAGATGATTGGTGTCTGAGGCTCTTGGATAGCATCAGGATAAAGCTTGGTTGCCAGGGGAACCAATCATGTAATTAAAGGACTGGACCCTTCAGTCATCCCCTGACCTCAGGGAGGGGGAAAGGGTTGTAGGTTAAATTAGTCACTAATACCGATGATTTAACCAGTTATGCTCATGTAGTGAGGCCTCCATAGAAACAGAAAGGAGAGGGTTCATAGTGTTTTGGGTTTGTTGAACATGTGGAGGTGCTGGGAGTGTAGAGAAGGCATGGAAGGTCTGAGGCTCTTTTCTCCCATACCTTGCCATTTGCATCTCTTCCTCTTGGCAGTTCCTAAAGTATATCTTGGTAGTAAATCAACAATGTAGTAAGCATTGTGCTTCTGTGAGTTCTGTAAGCCATTCTAACACAATACAGCACCTGAGCTGGGAGCTACAGGAACCTCTAAATTATTGTTGGATGCTCAGAGGTATAGGGGACCTGAACTTGAAATTGGCATTGGAAATGGTAACAGTCTTGTGGGGCTGATCCCTTTAATTTGTGGAATCTGATGCTGACTTCAGTTAGAGAACGTCAGGATGAAGTTAAATTGTAGGGCATCCATCTGGTGGTCATGTAACTGGAAAATTGTTCAAGACAGGAAAAAATTTCCACACATGTAGTATCATGAGACTTAGGGATTAGAATTTAGAGGAAAACTGTTTCTCCTACATAAGCCCTTCCAAGATTTTACTTAGCTCTTTGAAAAACTTTTATTAAATATCCTAGTCCTGCCACTTGTACAAGTGCAGTTTGCACCTTGTGCAACCATCTAATTCTCTCTTCTGTGGCCGAGTGACATTGGCCGTGCGACTTTTTGTAATTATCGATCTTGCATCACTTTCCAATATTTAACTCTTCTTGGATTATAAAGAACACATACCTAAGACAGTTTCTTAAAGTCTCTGTCTCTGTCTCTCTGTCTGTCTGTCTGTCTCTCTCTCTCATCTCTAGTTGAAATAAAAACACCTCTATCACGTTTTTACATCTCTTTGATAGTTTACTACAAAGAATTGATTTTTTTTCTTTCAGTAAGCCGGATTAAGAATGCAGTCAAATTTTCTTGGTGTAGTTGGCATGGGATGCCTGGCACTGTGCATTAGAATGAGGCTCTTATTACTATTTTGGTCTAAGTCCTGAGGGTCACAAGCAAATCTGAAATAGGGATCTGAAATAGGGTGAATGACTCTTTTTTGTTTCATGTTTTCTCAATCTCTCTCTCTCTCTTTCTCTCTCTCTCTCTCTCTTTTGGTACCAGGTATCGAACTCACAACCTCATGCCTGCCAGGCAGGCGCTTACACCACTGAGCTAAATCCTCTGCTGAATGACTTGTTGACATTCTGAATATTTATGTGTTTGTGCTAGACATTGTCTGACATTGGAGATGAAAGTTGAATAAGACTTGCTTTATGCTTAGGAGTCTAAATTTTACTTAACTGAGACAGACATCTAAACAGTTATAAGAATAAAAACCCACTCAGAGCTGAACTTTTGATATAGGGCATTTCATTGGTTCCATATTAAGCACTCTTGGCTCACGTCCTGCTTTGACTGATGCTAATCAGCCAGCTCTGTGGAGGCTCTAACTTTGTGCAAGTGCAACACACCATACCCACTCTGCGTTTTTTCAATGCTATTGGTGCCCAGTGTCCTCAGGAACCTGCTTGATAAAAGAGTGTGCTCAAGTGAAGGGGGAAGGAGTGAATCCTAGGGGTATCTCAATCTTGTTCAGACCTTCGTCTCTTTCCTGCACCTTATATGAGGACTAAAGTTACATCCAGGTCTAATTTCAGCAACAAAGTTGTACTTAGGATCTAAATTTTTCCAGAAACCTATCATTAATGGGTCCTTTGTGAGGAGTTTATACACATAACATTAAAATGTTCAAGTAGTTTCATAGAAACTTCTTTTTCTTTTCTTTTTTCTTTTCTTTCTTCTTTCTTTCTTTTTTTTTTTTTTTTTGGTACCGGGGTTTGAACTCACGACCTTGCACTTGCCAGGCAGGTGCTTGTGCTGCTAAGCTAAACCCCTGGCCTGAAACTTCTTTTAAAGAAATTCTAAATTGATTTTCATAAATTAAAGCAATAAATGCATCCTTTTATATTGTACCATATGCTACTTGAGATTCCTTGAGAAGTACTGATTTAACACAAATGAGTGGTTATCACTTAGATGACCTCAGGTAAGAGAAACATTTGTAAGTTGTGTAATCTGTCTAATTGTATTGGAGAGAAAAAAATATACACTCTAAATACGTAAATATCACCAGCATATAAAAAAGGTCATTTTCAAATTAGCAATTAGTAACTAGAGTTTAAACTAGTAATAAATAATTTCAGACCTGCAGGATGGGGGAAACTTTCATTATTAATTAGAGGTAAGTGCCATAACTTTTTCTCTGTAGAGCAGGACCCTCTAAATGCACATAGCCTTTTCTGAAACTGTTCATCTGAGATGAGGGCATTAGTTTGTTTGCCATGGCAAATAAAACAAAACAAAGATTAACAATATTAGGTGAGGTTTTAATTAGATTTCAATGTTTTAAATTCAATCTCTGTTTTTCCATTTTCCAGTTTGTTATGTAATTGCAAGTAGGAAGCAATAAAGTCTGTGTTTCATCACCAGAAATAGTGATTCAAGGTATTAGTATAACAGTAAACACTGAGGTTTTTTTTAGGGTGGTGCCACAACTCATGAATCCACTTAGTGAATTTCTTTCTGGTATAATTTGACAGTTCTAACTTATTTATATGTAGGTGATTCTATTGTCATAGAATAATCACCAAAGATATAGTACCTTATCCCTTTAGAAAAAGATTTGTGCTTATTTGCTAATAACTTGTAACAAGTAAGTACATAATTAGTTTATTATCACAGTTTCTTGGGAAAATTTAATTGCTTTTTGCTTCTCAAACTTTTGTAAGAAGTTTTCTTTTTATAAGACACATATAGATGACACAAAACAATTCAAAGGAAAGGGCTACTTCACATGTGACAGTGGAATCAATCAATAGTTTTTATGCTATTTTGAGCAACTACCTTGTTAGAGGGAGAAGCAAAAACATAGCACTTTTCTTAAGAACTTGCTCTCAGTTTGGAAATGTAAAATTAAAAATCATCAGAGAACAAGAAAAATTAAAGGAGCATGTTGTATGGGCAATGCAACAAATTTTTAAAGATATATTTTAGAGCAATTTTAGGTTTCCAGCAAATTAAGAGGAAGATACAGAAATTTTCTGTAGGTAACTTGTCCCCAAACTTATATTGCTTTCTTCTAGTGAACACACCCCACTAAAGTGATAAATTTATTACAATTGTGGACCTTACATTAATAAATTATAATTACTTGAAGTACAGAGTTTACATTGAGGATCACTTTGGGTGGGTATTCTATCGGTATGGGCCTATGTATAATGACAGGTACCCATTATTATAGTGACATACAGAGTAGTCACACACATTCCTCTGTCCTTCATATATTTATTCCTTTTCATTTCTCTCAATTTCTGCAACCAGTGATATCTTTGTTACTTTATTTTTGTGGTTTTTTGGGGACTATAGATTTACCTTTTTGAGAATGCTGCATAACTGGAATCATACAGCATACAGATAGTTAAAATTGGTCCTTTCACTTACTAATATGTAATTAAACTTCTTCCTTCATTTCTTGATAACTTATTTAAGTTCTGGATAATATTCCATTGTCTGAACATTCTGTAATTTATTTATCCTTTCAGAAATAAAGACTCCTTAGTTGTGTTAGGTTTTAGCAATTATATGAATAAAGCTGTGATAAACAGCTGTGAAATTTTTTTTTATTTATGTAAAATCTTTCAGTGAAGCATCAAGGAGTGCGATTGCTGCATTGTATGGTGGGAATATGTTTAGTCTTGTAAGAAGCTGTTGACGTGTCATACAAAGTGATTGGGTCATTTTGCAGTTTCACCAGCAAAGAGCAGCAGTGTCTTACCACTATGTATCCTTGCCAGAATTTGGTGTTGTTAGGATTTTGGATTTTGGATTTTGGTAATTGCGATAAGAGTATAATGATATCACACTGTTGCTTTCAATCGCTATCCTCTAATAGCATAATGTGGAACATCTTTTCATATCCTTATTTACCATCAACATATTTCCTTGATGAGATGTCTCCTAAGGTATTTGGACTACTTATTAATCAAGTTGTGTTTTCATGTTATTGAATCTTAAGGGATCTCTGGGTATAATACAATCTAGGTAGGAATTCATCAGATATTCCAGTCTGTAGTTTGTCTCTCATTCTTTTGATATTGTCTCTTGTAGAATGAAGCTTCAAATTTTAATGAGGTCCAGTTTTAATTTTTCTTGACTCATGCCTTTGCTGTTTTATCTAAAAAGATATCAACATGCCTAGGATCGTACAGATTTTCCCCTGTGCTACATTCCAGGACTTCTATATTTTTCTTTTTACATTTAGGTTTGTGACTCATTTTGAGTTAACTTTTGTTAAGAAGATAAAATCTGTGGGTAGTCATTTTCTTACATGTGGTTGCCAAGTTGCACCAGTACCATTTATTTGAAAAGATTATCTTTGCTGCGTTGTATGACTTTCACGTTAGTAAAGTATGTGAGTACAGGTTTTGGAGGAGCTTGTATTGAAAATGTTTTTGCCTTGCTTTATTGCACATTGAAATCAGTTCTCTGACTTTGTCCTATTTCTATATATATATTTTTTTATTTAAGAGAAGAAAGACTCATATAAGAAAGACAAAAAGCAAAAGAGACAAATAAACTGCAATAGCAAATCCACAACAGTAACATTTACAAAACAAGATGACAGGAATTTGACAATTGTTGCAATATTGTGTATCGTTACCTTCAACACGGTTGTTTACATTAATGGATATAGACATGTAAAATTTATCTAATCATGAGTATTAACTAATCTTTCTCAATAACTAATACCTTCAGCAGTATAGACATTTTAGTTATCATACATACACATTTATACAGATTTATGTCTTTTTCCTTTTCCTTCCTTCTTTATTCTTTTTCCCTTTCCCAATTACTTTTGCTCTTTGAGCAGTTTCTTACCCCTATACAGTATTTATTGCAGATTTTGGATCATATATACTGTTTCAGTTCTTATACTAGGAAGACAATACAGTATTTACACATGTGAGTTTGATTTATCTCACTATGAATATAGTCTCAAGTCATGTCCATTTACTTATAAAAGTCTCAATGCAATCTTTCTTGATAGCTGAGTAGTACTCCATTGTATAAAAATACCACATCTTTTTTATCCATTCTTTGATTGATGGGCACTCGGGTTGTTTCCAAGATCTGGCTATTACAAATTGGGTTGCTATAAACATGGGTGCACAAGTATCACAGTGGTATGATGTTTTCAATTCTTCTAGAAAAATGCCCAGTAGTTGGGTAGCTGGGTCAAATGGGATCTCTAATCTTAGCTTCTTAAGGAATCTCCACGCTGCTTTCCACAGTGGTTGCACCAGTCTACACTCCCACCAACAGTGGAGAAGAGTTCCTTTTTCCCCACAGCCCCTCCAGCATTTGTTGTTGGCTGATTTTTTCATCTTGACCATTCTTTCTGGAGTGAGATGGAATCTCAGTGTTGTTTTGATTTGCATTTCCCAAATGACCTTTGATGTTGAACATTTTTTCATATATTTATTTGCCATTTGTATTTCTTTCTCTGAGAAGTGTGTATTCATCTCAGATGCCCATTTTTGGATTGGGTCCTTGAATTTTAGGGGCCTGATTTCTTTTAATTGTTTATATGTTTTAGATAGAAGTCCTTTGTCTGATGGACAATTGGCTAAGATATTTTCCCAGTTCGTGGGCTTTTTTTTTATCTGTTGGAGATTTCCTCTGACATGCAAAAAGTTTTAGTAAGACGAGATCCCAGTTGTTGATTCTGCGAAGTTTTCCCTGTGCAGTTTGATTTTTGTTCATGAAGTCTCTGCCTACTCCTATGTCATCAAGATTTTTACCTACTTTGTCTCCCAGCAAATTTAGTGTTTCTGTTTTAATATTCAGATCTTTGATCCATTTTGACTTTACTTTAGTGCATGGTGATAGACATGGATCTAGTTTTAGCTTATGGCATATGGAAAGCCAGTTTTTCTGGCACCATTTGTTAAAGAGGCTGTCTTTCTTCCAATGTACATGTTTGGCCCCTTTGTCAAAGATGAGGTGGCTGAGTGTGTTTGTAGTTTTGGCCATATCTTCTAATCTATTCCATTGATCTTCAGGTCTGTTTTGATTTCAGTACCATGCTGATTTTATCACAATAGCTTTGTAATATAGTTTCAAGTCGGGGATTGTGATACCTCCTGCCTTACCTTTGTTGCCCAGAATTGCCTTTGCTATTCTAGGTCTGTTCTGGTTCCAGATGAATTTCAGGAATGCTTTCTCTAGCTCTGTGAGGTAGGCAAGTGGTATTTTGATTGAGATTGCATTAAATCTGTATAACAATTTTGGGAGGATGGCTATTTTCACAATGTTTGTTCTTCCTATCCATGAACAGGGAATATCTTTTCATTTTCTGAAATCCTCTTCGATTTCCTTTTTCAGAATAATGTAATTTTCACTGTATTGATCTTTTATGTCCTTTGTTAGATTGATTCCTAAGTATTTCATTTTTTTGGATGTTATAGTGAAGGGTGTGGTTTCCTTTATTTCTCTGTCAGTGACTTTGTTCTTTGTGTACAGGAATGCTATTGATTTTTGAGTGCTGATCTTGTATCCAGCAACATTACTAAATTTGGTTATTATATCTAGAAGTCTTTCAATGGATATTTGGGGGTCTTCTATGTAGAGTATTATATCATCTGCAAAGAGTGATAATTTTACTTCTTCCTTTCCTATCCTTATTTCCTTTATTTCTTTCTCTTGTCTAATTGCTCTGGCTAATGTTTCCAGAACTATATTGAATAGGAGTGGTAATAATGGACATCCTTGTCTTGTTCCTGATTTTAGGTTGAAAGTTTTCAGTTTTTGTCCATTTAGTAAGATGTTGGCTGTTGGCTTATGATATATGGCTTTTTTTCAGGTTAAGGTAGAGACCATCTATTCTGATTTCCTGTAGGGTTTTTATCATGAATGAGTGTTGGATTTTGTTGAATTTTTTTCTGATCTATTGAGATGATCATGTGATTCTTGTCCGTGGCCCTGTTGATATGGTGTATTATATTTATTGATTTGCATATGTTGGACCATCCATGCATTCCTGGGATGAATCCCACTTCATCATGGTGTATAATCTTCCTGATAACTTTCTGTATTCTATTTGCCAGTATTTTATTGAGGATTTCTGCATCTATGTTCATGAGGGAGATTGGCCTGTAATTTTCTTTTTTGGTTGAGTCTTTCTCTGGTTTTGGTATTAGGGTAATACTTCCTTCCAGGAATGAGTTAGGGAGACTTGCTTCCCTTTGAATTTCATTGTAGAGTTTGAGGAGTTTTGGCATTAAGTCTTCCTTTAATTTCTTATAGAATTCAGCAGTGAATCCATCAGAACCTGGGCTTTTCTTTGTTGGTAAGGTTCTAATTACATTTTCAATTTCGTTAGCTGAAATTGTTTTATTCAGCAGTTTTACATCTTCTTGATTCAGCTTTGGTAATTCATAGGTTTCTAGGAATCTGCCCATTTCCTCTGTGTTAAGGAATCTATGTGAGTAAAGGTTTATGAAGTAGGTGTTGATGTTCTTCTGCATTTCCACAGGGTCTGTAGTGATTTCACCCTTTTCATTTCTTATTGCATGAATCTGAGTTTTGTCTTTCCTCTTCTTGATAAGGTTGGCTAGGGGTTTATCAATTTCATTTTCTCTTTCAAAGAACCAACTCTTTGATTCATTAATTCTTTGTATTGTTTTCTTAGTTTCAATTGCATTAATTTCTGCTCTGATCTTGACAATTTCCTCCCTTCTTTGGGCTTTGGACTTGACTTGCTCTTCTTTTTCTAGATGATTGAGGTGCATCATTAGGTTGTTTATGTGTGTTCTTTCCATTTTTCTCATGTGGGAGTTTAGTGCTATAAATTTCCCTCTGAGAACTGCTTTCATTGTGTCCCACAGGTTCGGTAATTTGTATTTGCATTTTCATTCAATTGTAGATATTGTTTGATTTCTTCTTTAATTTCTTCTGTGACCCATTGATTGTTTAGGAGATTATTGTTTAATTACCATGTATTTATGGGGTTCTTGTGGGGTTTTTTGTCATTCATTTCTAATTTTACTGGGGTATGGTCAGGTAATATGCATGGAATTATTTCAGTTCCTTTGCATTTACTTAAGCATGTTTTGTGGACCAGTATATGATGTATTTTAGAGAATGACCCATGTGCAGCTGAGAAGAATGTATATTCTGATGTTGATGTGTGGAGCACTCAGTACACATCTACTAGGTCCATTTGTTTACAAGTTTGATTGAGTTCTGCTATTTCTTTGCTGGTTTTTTGTTTGGTTGATCTGTCTCTCTGTGACAGTAAGGTGTTAAGATCCCCTGTTATAACTGTATTATTATTTGTTTGGTTTTTCATGTCTATTAAGAATTGTCTTACTTAGTAGGGTGCTCCCTTATTTGGTGCATATATATTTATGATTGTAATCTCTTCCTCATGAAGTTTTACCCTAACAAGTATGTAGTGACCTTCTTTATCTCTTTTGATCATTCTTGGTTTGTAGTTCACATTGTCTGCAAATGTAATAGCTACCCCTGTTTTTTTCTGGGTTCCTGTTGCATGGAGTATTGTTTTCCAGCCTTTGATTTTTAGTCTGTGAGTTTCCTTTTGAGTGAAATGAGTTTCTTGTACACAGCATATTGTTAGATTTTGTTTCTTAACCCTCTCTGCTAGTCTGTTTCTTTTTATTGGCGAGTTGAGATCATTTACATTGATTGATTGATATAACTGATATGTACGGACTCATCCCTGTCATGATATCTTTCTGTTGTTGGTTTTCTACATTTTCTGTTTAATTATTTACCCTGCTTAGTGGTTTCCTTTTGTTGTTGTTCTTAGTATTGTATCTATCTTTGTCTCTTTCTAGAGTGTCTTTCAGTACTTTTTGTAGTGTTGGTTTTTTGGCCATAAATTTCTTCAGTTGTTCTTTGTCATTGAAGTATCTTATTTTTCCATAAATTTTTAAAGATAGTTTTGCAGGATATATCAATCTGGGTTGAAAGTTGTTTTCCTTCAGGATTTGAAATACTTCACTCCAAGCTCTTCTTAACTTAAAGGTTTGTGTTGAGAAGTCTGCCATGATTCTGATAGGCTTTCTATCATAGGTGTTCTGTTTCTTTTCTCTGACAGCCTTTAGAATTTTGTTCTTGTGCTGTATTCCTGATATCCTAATTATTATGTGTCTGGGTAAAGATTTATTTTGGTTATGGTTAATTTGGGTTCTGTATGCCTCACTTACCTTTATATCAGATTCTCTTTCCATGTTTTGAAAATTTTCTGCTATTATTTCTGAAAATAGTCATTGCAGGTCATTAGTATTGACCCCTGCTTTTTCACTGATGCCTATTAATCTTATGTTATTTCTTTTGGCATCATCCTGCAGCTGTTGAATTGCTGTTTCCTGGTTCCTTGTTATTTTTAAGAAATCTTTTCTTTTGTGATCGTAAGCTTCCATGCTGTCTTCAAGGTCTGAGTTTCTATCTTCAGCTTCATTCAAGTAGTTTTGACAACTTGCCATGGAATTTTTTATTTCCTGAATTTCCCTTTGAATCTGTTTCATGCATTCTATTTGTGTCTTATTTTGTTCGTTCAAAGTTTCCATCATTTTCTTATGTTCTTCTATTTTTTTATCTTGATCTTCTTTAGATACACTCAGCCTTTCTTTCATAATGATTGTCATTTCATGTTTTAGCTGAGAGATTATTTCTGATTTGAGTTTCTCTATAGCTTCGTGGAGTTGTTTCTTTACTTCAGTTGCTATCATTTCAGAAAGTTCAGTTGTTGACCCCCAGTGTCTTACATTTCAGTGTCTCTTGGATTTGTTCTCAGTGGGCTGAGGGATTAAGACTGCCTCTTGCTCTTTCATTTTGTCATTTCCTTCTGGGACCTGTGTGGCTGGGCAGGTAGCCTCCTGATGAATTGTACTGGAACACTGTGCTGGGCAGCGTTTCAATCCTCCAATATCCCCATGGCTAGCTGGGGCACACCCCCAGATTATGACACTGGACCCTCTGTGGTCTGTGAGGTAGGCTGCATGTTCCTGTGATGTACTTTGTTGGGTTGCTCTGGGATACTGGACTGGACAAAGTTTGCATCCTCCCTGTAGCTAGCATGGTCACACCCCTGGAGTTTGTTGCCAGGGTCTAGAAACTGGCTGTGTAGCATTCAGAACCCCCACAACCCAGGTGGCTAGCAGAGGTGCACTCCTGGAGTGTGTTGCTGGACCCTCCGCCTTACTGGGTGGGAGTCAGAATCTCTGGGACCCAGGTGGCTAGGCAGGGTGCACCCTGGAGTGTGGCACCACCAGGACCTTGCATCTGGCTGCAAGGAGTTCAGAGCCTCTGGAGCACGGGGCAAGCCCAGGTGAATCCCAGGCATATAGCGTCAGGGCCTTGCTCCTGGTTGGGTGGGGTTCACAACCTCTAGGACCTGCAGGGCAGCTGCACCCCTAAACAATGGAGCTTGCGCCTTATGCTCTGATGGGCAGAGCTCAAGTTCTCTAAGTCCCGCAGCTACACTGCCCACTCCCTAATGAGCAGCTCTGGGGCCTTGGGCTGGGCTGGGCTCAGTACCTCTGTGCCCTGGGAGGCTGGTCAGGCATTCTCCTGATGGACTGCGCTGAGAGCTGAGCTGGGTAGACATTGATCCTCTGTGCAGCTAGTGAGGGCACATTCCCAGAATGT
Source organism: Dasyprocta punctata (assembly GCA_004363535.1). NCBI lineage: Eukaryota > Metazoa > Chordata > Mammalia > Rodentia > Dasyproctidae > Dasyprocta > Dasyprocta punctata. The sequence goes on from RJWM01000939.1 coordinate 160,397, forward strand.
GTTGCTGGACCCTCCACCTTACTGGGTCGGGGTCAGAATCTCCAGGACCCAGGCACTAGGTGGAGTGCACCCTGGAGTGCAGCACCACCAGGACATTGTGTCTGGCTGCAAGGGGTTCAGTGGCTCTGGAGCCTCTTTCTATATTTTGTTGGTTATTTTGGGTCATTTGCATGAGAAGTGTTTGAGTACTTTGTTGATGTCTATAGAATAATTTGCTTCAGTTTGCATTGTGATTGCACTGGATTTATGAATAATACTGAGAAGAACTGACATCTTTAAAACGTTGACTCATTATCCATGAACACAGAACGTTTCTACATTTATCTGATTTGCTGACTTCTTTCTTTAGGTTTATGTACTTTCCTCATATATATCTTATACATATTTTCTTGGATTTGTGCCTAAGTATTTCTTTTTGGAAATACTAATATAAATAATATTATGACTTTAATTTCAAATTCCACTTATCCTTGTGGTCATGCAGAAAAGTGATTGACTTATCTGTTATGTCCTACAACCTGGCTATAATTTGCTAATTCTGGAAATTTTTTGTTGATTATTTTGGATTTTGATCATGATATTTGTGAAAAATTGTTTCTTTTTTTTAATTCATTGAGTTTATTGGTACATTTTAGTTATAAACAATGGTCACATTCATTATAGGAAATTTGTACCTGTGTATGACACAGCTTGTTTCTTTTTTCCCCATTCCCCTACCCTCCCTTTAACTTCCCTTCACCTCCTCATTTACTAAAGCTTTGTTTCTAGTATTTATTTTTTCATTTTTTTCTTTTCCTTTTCTTCCTTTCCAATCTCCCATCCCTGGTTCCCTTTCTCATTTGAACATTTCTTTCCTATTTCACAATATCTATTATATATATATTTTACCTTTCAGTTTCTCATACCAGAGAAACAATACGGTATTTACACATGTGCGTCTAATTTATTTGGTCTCAAGGTACATCAATTTAGCTAAAAATGGTTCAAGCTTATCTTGCTCTTTGGTATAGTACTATTCCATTCTATAAAAAAACACTTCTTAACTTCCCAGTCTGTATGTTTGATTTATTTTTCTGGTCGTAAAATGGTAAAAAGAAATGATGAGAAGGAACATCTTTAACTGATTTTTCATTAATTGTTTGCCTCTCAAAGGAAGTAGTCTAGATATACCTAGCCACTCTGAATATATAAGTTTACAAGCATTGAGAAATTAGTTTGGTCTTCAATGAGAGGAGAAATTTCCTGGGGGATGGGATCTAAGAAGATTACCACATTTGGAGAAGGTGATGACAGAAAATGAGATATTACAGTTTAAGGAAGTCATGCAACCAAGGTGTGATGTACAAGTGAGAAAACAACACGAAACACATGAAATAGGAAGAAGGCCAATGTATCTAAAGTGCAGACTACTTATTTTAGAGCCCTATGAATAAGATCAAAGTGGGAGACCAGAGGTCACCATTAGATTGACTCATGTGTTTATATGGTAAACTCTTATGCATTGATGAGACATTGGAGGTTAACTGAATGTTAAAGTGATTTGGCAAAATGTTGTTTTTGGAAGTATAATACCTGTATATCCATTGTAAATTGGAGCCCTTTAGGCTACCATCCTGATTTGAAAGATACAGGTTAGGTCAGGAGCTTTAAAAGTGGGGCATGACTATCTTTTGGGTCCATGAAAACCTTTCAAGGTCATTGTTTTAAGAAAGTTGAAACCTTCAACTGTATTTGTATTTTTTCCAAAAACTAATCTGTGCATTCTGGTTCTCAGCTCCTCCTTCTTGTTTCACCATGACCATATTCTCACTGTCAAAGGCAAGTTTTTCATTTTAGTCTAGTCTCATTTTGGAGCAGTGATTTTGTGTGGACAATCCTTTATATCAAATAAAGAGGGAATTTAAGATATTGCTGGTATTAAGATGGGAAAAACCCCTGCCCCCAAAAATGGCAATAAATGCTTTACAGGATAAGTGGTTTTCCATTAGAATACTGAAATAGAGGCTTAGTTATTGCCAACTGATTTACTAAGCTGATGTCCCAAATATTACTACATGTAAATAAGAGCATAATCAGGTTAATACTTAATTATTGATTTTTGATGTTAGATACTGTTCTGTCTTTTTATATACAACATAGAGGTATTACAAGTGAGAAAATTTATATGGGAAAAATAAGACTTACTCTCAATGACTTATTTATTTGAACAAGATTACTATTTGCTTACTTCTGTATAAAAGAAAAACAATAGCATTGATCTAAGACTAATTAATATATATTTATATTATTCAGATACAGGACTAATTTAAAAATTTCCACCTAGAATATTAAGATATAAATGTTTGCTAATAGTTTACACTTATGTTCACTAATGATTTATCAAAAGATCATGTATATTTGTTTGATTAATTATATGGTGATTATTAAGGTATTAATTTAATAAAATATTTATGGTCTTATGTTTCTTATTATGCTATTAATAAAATACACATGGTTACATACTCCCCCCTTTTCTCTTGCTATTCCTAAAAGTCACAATATCAGAGCAAAATACTTTACATTTACTTACAAAATGTATAATTAAAAAGTACACATTTTGCCAGAAAAAATTTATCATGAATTATTCTACTTCTCCACAAAAGGATTCTCCTTTAAGTGGTTTGATTCTGAGCAACAGAGAAAAAAAATTTTTCATTAGTGAAAGAGAAGAATGAAACAAAACAAGAACAGTAAAAGGAGAGAAAAAGGTTCTTTTCTTTCTTCGTTTCTTTCTTTCTTTCTTTGACACCAGTGGCAGTCCCCACTTGGTGATGGACAAGAGTATTATGTTAATAATTACAATACAGCATTCTTATTTTTCTTACACAGCTAAGTACAAAATACTGCAACATGAAGCGAAATCTAGGAAAAGCCAATACTTTGTGGCGGTGGAGAAGGTTTCCCAAAGAAAGCATGACCTGAGTTTGGTTTGAACTGAATGTGTGTGTTCCTACTATGTTGAAGTCCTAGTCCCCGGTATGTTTGCATATGGAGATTTGACCTTTGAGAAGTTATTAGGGTTTCCTAAGGTTATAAGGGTAGGGCCCTGGTGTTAAAGTTAGTGGCCTCATAGGAAGAAGAAGAGAGAACTGACCTTGCTTGCCTGCACCAAGCAGAGGACAGTGACTGTGTTAATCCAGGGAGGGAGCCTTCACCAGAACCAGAACCTGATGCCACCTTGGTTTTGGATTTCTCAACTCTATAACTGTGAGAAAATAAATGTCTGTAGTGTAAGTTGCTCAGTCTGTGGTATTTTGTTATGGCAATCTAAACTGACTGGGGTAGACCTGAGTTTTGAAGAATCCATAGGTGCTTTCTTGAAGACTGTGTGGTGGATGCCATTCATTTGGCCCTGGGGATTGGCTCCTCGTGCTTCTTCATCTTGTTTTCTGCCCCATGAAACTGACCTGCACAGGATACATCTACAGGTCTCCCTGGTGCTAACTTCAGACTGGTGAGGTCTGAGAGATGTGGGACGCAGCAGCGTGAGGTTACGCAGTCTCTGTACTGTTCTCCACCACAGGGCTAACTCCAACGAGCTGTGTGTCCTAATTAAAGGTCAATGCTTCCTTCCAGGTTACGGTTCTCTAGTACTCTATAAATCTGGCTTCCAGTTCCTGTTTCATTTTTTTAGTCAATCAAGTCTAGGGATGGTAAACCTTACCACCCCATCACCAGCCGCAGGGTGCTACATTATCTCTTTTGATTTATCCACAACCTACCCACACATTTGCAAATAGTCCCTCAACCTCACTCAATGCATTCTACTTTCACTGCGCCATCTGTTGCCTGCTGAGACCCTGACTGATTAAGATGATAAATTGTGTAAGAATATATCTGTCAAACTCACCCAATAAGTGTTGGCTATTTTTACCACTGCACTGTGATAATATTTTGAAATGTAAGCAATAGTTTTTCTTCAAATACTGCCTATTATCACTTTACTATTCCCAATTAGGGCAGGAAGGTTGCTGATCTCACTACTTTATTGAGAGGTTTTGTTTCAGCCAGAGCTGCAAAAAGAGAAAAAGCAAACTTGGGGTGTGAAATGAATAGACTCCAATAGACTGAAATAGTGGAATAAATTCTGTTACATCAGATTAGATAAAGTTAAGAAGAATGATTTATAGTCTCACTTGGTGGGTCCCTTCCTTCAGAAGGGACATTGTGGCACCCTCATCCTCAGAAGGGAGAGCTAAGCTGAGGTAGGAAAGAGAAGACAGAGCTTCTGTTAAAGAAGCAGGGATGCACACGCTGGCAAAGTTTCATTCGGAGAGATGATGTGACCCCAGAGACTCGCATGCAGTTCTAAGCAGATGTATCAGAGACTCTCACGGTTCCAGAGTGATGTAATAGCATAGGAGACGTCTGAAGGTCCTTGGTGGGTCTGGATAGAGCAAGGAGCATTTCCAGGGCTGTCTGATAGAAAGCTAAGAGCAAGACAAAAACAGTACCTTTATCAGTGGATGGAGGCTTGGACTGATTAACATCACTGACCAGCAGCTGCCCCTTCCCAGTACCATGTTGCTATATGAGTGTCTCAGAACTTAGACACAGTCCCAAGGAGATGATAAAAGAAGGTTCCTGAACTGATTGATGGTAAATTTTACTCCATGGAAGAGGAAATTCATAGAGGAAACTAATTTTATTTATAATAAAATGAAGCAGCTTTGTGTGTGTATGTGTGTGTGTGTGTGTGTGTGTGTGTGTGTGTGTGTGTGTTGTGTGCCCAATATTGTGGGCACTGTACTGTACTTACAACATATTATAATTATCATTAATGACATGAGGAAAGATGGAGAGTTCTCCCATAGAAGCAATAATGTTACAGGGCAAAGCAGTGGAGAATTTATAATGCTGCAGTTGGATGAGGAAAATATAGGAGATTAGGGTAGTGCTGCAAGTACAGTATCATCTTATGAATGATGATGAGTATTTTTCAAGTATTTTTAGGTGGGAGACTCTTTGCTTATGCATAGAAAATCATTATTGCATTTAATGCTCCCAGAAATTCTCATTTTTCCCCTGAAGTTATTTTTTTTAATGCTAGAGGCTTTGTCTCCACTGTGGTGGTGTTGAAAGAGTGCCGGAACCTTTAGAGATGATACCTAGTGGAGGGTAATTGAACCTCGAAGGTTCCATCCCAATGGGTGGATTAATTCTATTTCATAGGAGTGGGTCAGGCTGGGGAGGGGTGAGTTAGTTCTCACTAGAGTAGGTTGCTGTAGTGAGCCTATCTGTTCTCCAGTCTCTTGCTTTCTGTCTCACCACCTAACTCCTCTGTCTTCCTCTCTTGAAAATGTTCTTGCTATGATACCATCCAACATGAGACCTCACAAAGCCAAGCAGATTCCCATGCCATGCTCTCGAATCCCCAGTATGGTGAGCTAAAGCAACTTCTTTCCTTTAAAGTATCTATCCTTTTGGGTGTTGTGTTCTAACAACACAAAATGGGCTATAGCAGTCATAGAAGTGGAAAGTGGTGGAGCTGTGCTGTAAATTCAGGAGGGTGAACCTCCAAAGTTCCAGCCTGCGGTCATCCCCCAGAGTCAGCATTTTATTAAGAAGAATAAAGAAAGGAGAGTTAGGAAGTTGGGCTGATGATGAGTATAGTGCTTTGAAAATACACTCATAACAGTGTGGAGGAGAAATCACAGAGATGCAGGACAGGAGGCAGGAAAACCACTTGAGATGTTTTTCATGGACCTGGTAAGGCATGTAAAGTAATGAAAGATCACAAATTAAGGTAGTGGTAGAAAGAGTAGATAGTATGTGATAGTGCAAAGAACTGTTTGGATGAGTTGCACCTAAAAATGATGATGAACTAAAGATGATGTATTCCTACATTTCTGGCATGTTTTACTGGAACAGAAAGAGGTTTGTGCTACTAATAATTATGGTAAAGATGGGTAAATATATTATCTGAGAGATATATAGAAGGAAGGTATCACCTAAATAGGTTTAAAGGAATAGGTGAGTTTGAACTGGGACTTTAAAAATACGTAGAATTGGGACATCCAGTGTCAAGAGGGTGCAAGGACAAAGACAGGTAAGAAAAGAGGGAAATGGAGGGTAAATTTGTCAAAGATTTGTTTGTTGTTGTTGTGGCTTGTTTTTAGACATCTCCTCAAATCTTCTTATAGTCATAGGAGGATCTTTGTCAGAGGTGGGTGGATCTAGAGTGTGTGATACTAAGATTGATTCATGGTGTAATGCTAGCATCAACAGCATTAAGGATAAGGTTGTGTGTTCTACCTTCCCTAAGTAGCCTGGATAAGATATAAGGGATAGAAAAACAAACTGTGGTCGATCTTCTTGCTTGCTTTGTTACCTTCTGCTTGTCATGAACTGTTTCTCCTCTGCCTTGCCCCTCTGCCATGCCACCTTGTCTTGGAGCCAGCTGATTATGGATTAAAAGCTCTACAAACTGTGAGCTAAATAAAACTTTTCCCCTTTAACTTTGGGAGCTGGCTATTTTGTCTCAGTAAGGAGAGAAAATTAACTAATACAGAGTTTGTTATTGCAAGTGAGGTTGTTGCTGTAATCATACCTGACCATGTAGTTCAGAAGCCATTGAGACTGTCTTATGGGAAAAGTTTGCAAAGGTTTGGAGATGCCAGTTGAAAAAGTAGAGGTCAAATGCTTTAGGCTACCCTTGGTGGGTGATTCTGATAAGAGCTTGGAACATCAGGAGGCTGATAGAAATCTTAGTGGTAAAGACTGGGCTTGGGAGGTTTCTGCTGGTAGAAAGAACTGCATTGGCTGTTTGACTCCAGACAATATATGCTATACCATGACAGAAAGTTTGTCTGGAATTTATTCTTGTCCAGAGACTAAGATTAAGGGTGGTGAACTAATTAATCTTACAGAGGAAATTTTAAGGAAGTCTAATGTTTTGGTGTGTTGGGAGTGTTTAGCTAGATATATGTTGAGAATCAAGAGCAAAAACCCCAGCAGAATGATTCAAGATATTTTTTCAGGGTTTGGCCAGAAAGGAAGCTCCAATAATTCTGAGGCAGGCAAAGATGAAACAGAGGTGAAATTGGTTGCTGAAGAAAACTAACAAGAAAAAGCCAAGTATTTCAGGAGAAGACAACAGAAAAAATGGCATAAATGTATCACAAGAACCAAAAGAACTTTGACCTTTGCAGCCTCAGAGTTACAAAGGTAAAAGACTGTTTTGAGAAGAAAACCCCAACATACCATATGGCAGAAGGGCAACAGCCTAGGGAAGTTGTTCCTCCAGACTGGGTTCATAGGTAGTCAACCTCTACAGTCAAAAGAGAAGGAAGCCTGGATACTCCTCCAGCTGGTGGCAGTCCAGACCTTGGCATCACCCACTTGGTGCTGGTGATAGGTGCATGCAGAATGCAAGAGTTGTGGGGTCAGGCAGGCTTCCATTCAGAGTTCAGAAGAAGTCCTGGCAGACTAGGCAGTGTGTCCCTGAGAGAGGACTGTATAAATTTGTGAGTGTGAAGTTGAGTGGAGACCCCAGAAGTTTGGAGAAGCCAGGAGCATGGATCATCTGAGGAAAACTGCAAAGAGAGAGTAGAGGAGTCCCAAAGAGAAGGCATGGAAGATACAACCATCTGCAGTGCCATAGGGGTGGAGCCATTCAAATCCTCTGAAATTCACAACTTGCTACAGATTGCCAGGGATGCTGGAAGTGGAACTGCAGGATTTAATATTTGCCCTGCTGGATTTTTGTCTTGCTTTTTTCTCATTCTTTGCTATTCCCCTGTTTGTAACTTTTGGAACAGAAATGTCTATCATGTGCCATTGAACGTTGGGAGTGTTTGACTTTCTTTTTGTTTGCACAGGGGTTTGCAGCAAAGAGTTTGCCTTAAATCTCAGAGAAGAATTTGGATTCAGACTTTTCATCAATGCTGAAACTATTAGAAATTTGGCAACTCTTGGAGATGCACTAAATGTCTTTTGCATAAAGAGATATGCATGAGTATTTGGAGGACCAGGGCCAGAATGTTGGGACTTTTTTTTTTTTTTTGGTACTGGGGATCAAACTGATGGTGTGTTTTTAGATGTCCCCTCAAAGCCTCATACAGTATTAGGTGGGATTTTTTCAGAGGTGGTTGTGTCTAGAGTGTGTGATGCTAGGATTGATTCGTAGTGCAATGGTAGGATCAAGGGTTACTAGGATTAAGGTTATGTGTGCTACCTGCCATAGGTAACCTGGATAAGATACAAGGGATAGAAAGAGCTGTGGTCAGGCATCATTTTTGCTTTGCTACCTTCTGCTTGCCACAAACAGTTTCTCCTCTGCCATGCCACCCTTCCTTGGAGCCAGTGATTATGGATTAAAAGCTCTACATACTGTGAGCTAAATAAACCTTTCCTCCTTTAACTTTAGGTGTCAGATATTTTGTCTCAGCAACAAGAGAAAATTAACTAAGACACATAGAATGTTTAAAGTAGTTTTATTCAAGTATACTTTGTACTGCAATATATATTTACCTAAACTTCAGGATACTTTAAAAATACACAATATTATAAGGTTTGTCAAAGGGACACTGCCTATGAGAAAACATGTAACAAAAAGTTACAAGGCACATGTGTGACATCACTGGTTTATGTAACAGTGATTGGTTAATTCTCACAGACTTCATAATTGTGCCTACCCAATGTGAGTTCATACCTAAAATAATAGTGAAATAGGGTGCATTAACTTTCTGCCACTGTGGAAAAATACCTCAGAAAATCAATTTAAATGGGAAAGGACTCATTTAGGGTCACAGTTTCACAGTTTCAGAGCTTTTAGTACATGACTGGACATCTCTGTTGCTTTCAGCCTTGTGAGAAAGACAGAACAGCTTGGTGGGGAGCATGTGGTGTAGCAAAGCTACACAGCTCTTATTGGGTAGGGGAGGGAGACAGACGTAGAGAGACAGAGAGGGGAAACACCTTTCATTGTTATAATCCCGATGACTTCCTTCGACTAGGGTTTTCCTTCTAAAGTTTCCACATCTCTCAATAGACTAATTATATATGAATCTACCAATGAATTTATCATCAATGAGCTCATAGTCCTCTTACCCAATCACCTCTAAGACCCCCCTCTGAACAATACTGCGCTGGGTATCAAGCCTTCAACACATGAGATTCTGGGGGACATTTCAGACTCAAATCATACAGGGCTCCTTAGAAACATAATAAGATAGATATCAATTGCTATAGCCATTAATAGTTCTGTCCGTCTTCCTGTTTTTCTCTTTTCATCTCTTTCTCTTTGATATTCTTTCTTGGAGGTAGCTTCTGGGAGACATTGAGAAATAAGCCCAGGTGTGTGCACTTTATTGGTTCCTATTATACTAGCAATAGTAATAGATCTTGTATTTATCACATATTATGTGTCAAAGACTGTGCTCTTGGCTTTATATATATACTGTCTAGACACTCCCAACTGCCTTGGAAACTAGGCATTATTACCATTAGGCAGAGGAGAAAATTGAGAATCAGACATATTATTATTTGTTGGCAGGCATTGAAGTTTGATTTCAAATCCTGATTTTCCAAAGCAAAATGCCAAGTTTTTACATCTATAGTATATTGTCTCTCTGTTGCTAAACTGATACATACTTTCACTAAGTTGAAATTAAGGTTGATTTGTCACAAAAATATGAATCTGAACTTTTTTTGTGATTTTGTAACATTTTCTGGTTTTGGAAAAGAAAACTCTGTGATCGAATAAAGTATGCGTAGTCTTTTTTATTTTTCTCTTTCCCGATGCAGAAGAATACCACACATCTGGTAATACAGGGGGAAAATGCCAAGAAAATAGAAAGGAGTGGGAGTGCAGAGGCAGCATAGACTTCTCACCTCCCTCTGTCCTGACTGTCAGCCACAGGGTTCAGCATCAGATTCATTTTGAGCTCTATGCTATATCACATGAGAGAAGCTGTATGTCTTCCTGTTTAGTCAGGTTTCTAAAAGAAGTGGACTATTAGGTTATTTTAGAGATTTATAGAAATTCCATCGTGTCCATGATGATCATTTTCAAAGGACCAAAGAGACAAAAACAAAAACAAAAACAAAGCTTTGCAGATTCAGGATAATCATTATGTCTTAGCCAACAAATCCTGCAACCCAATGGCATTCCGAACTCTATTTTTGAATTTTGACACATCTGGAAACCATTTGTTCTCAACTGTGTAAAGAGACCCATTTCAAACAATTTGGGTGCAATGTATGACTACAGGTCTAGCTTGCAAGAGTCTGCTAAAGCTTGAACAATACAGCACTGAGTTTTGTGCTTTGTTTTCTAAAAACAGAAAGAGGAACCTCATGCATTTCCTGTTTACTACATTACTTGATTATATCAAAAGGCTATATGAACTGATTGACCTATCATCTGTCATAAGTATATTCTTATAAGGATAACATTGCTCATCAATGTGTTTCTCAGAACGTGTCCTCATGGCTAAGTGATGAATGAGTCAGGAAGGAACTTGTGGAAGCTTAGGCATATAACCTCAGTGCCTATCAAATTACTATGTTATAATTTAGGTATTTTTAAATATCTTTTTTCACCAAATACATCACTGATATTTATTCATACTAACAATTTTATGTTTATGTTATTATTCATAATAGTCTATTGTATGGTTTTCCTTTCTAAAAAACTAATGCTCAAGGATAGATATTTGAATTGTTTCCATTTCTTGTTAAGTTAAATAAAGTGGCAATGAGCATTTCACATAAAAAAAGAAAAAAGAAATAGGTATGAATCTAAAAGAAATAGGTATGGGTCTAAAAGAAATAGGTGAGGATCTAAAAAATAGGTGTGTGCCTAAAAGAAATAACTGTGAATCCCATACATTTTGTTAATCATAAAAGACTGATACAGCTACCATTTGCACCAGCAGAAGGGAGCAGATAATAAATGAGAGAGAGAGACAGAGACAGAGACAGAGAGAGACAGAGACAGAGACAGAGAGAGAGAGACAGAGAGAGAGAGAGAGAGGGAGAGGGAGAGGGAGAGGGAGAGAGAGAGGGAGAGGGAGAGAGAGAGAGAGAGAAAGAGAGAGAGAGAGAGAGAGAGAGATTACTCCTTTTGGCCTCTTTCATTTTTTCAGTTTTTGAATCAGATAATACTTAATATTCTTTTCACTCACTCTGTTGTCGTGGCTTGAGAGACTGGTAGAATTTGCCTGCCTGAAACTATTGATGCATAATACATTATATGGAATAATATTCTTACTGTCCTTTGAGCCTTGAGTTTTATTATCACTGGAGTACTTTGATAGCATTAGATTCTTGAATGCTGCACACACTGCACGTGGATGTATATATCTCTTTGTGTATTTACAGTGGTAGCTAGGCTGCATCTTCTAACAACAAAGGCATAGTCTTACGTAAAATCAAGTTATATTTATTTACATTAAAATTCATGTCAAGCTATATTTACTCTTCATCAATTAGCCAAACTACATATGCACTTGTATAGAATAGATGTTTTAGATTAGATAAGCTGAATCACAAATATCTGTCTCTTTTTATTTTATACATATAAGCAGGGATGTATCTTTCAAAGAATAATACTAGTTGTCACTTCTGTCTGTTAAAATCAAATCTTGTTCATGACATGTCAATTACCTACAATATGTTACTCAATAACAACACATCAAAAATTTTAGAGAAAAGATTGTTAAAGTAGGTAAAATTTTATAAAAATTATGAGAAGAAATCAGAAATTTTCATAAACTGGAATAATGCAAAGTTGGCAATACAAAATTAGTGAATTAAGTATAACATGATTTAAATGAGCAAAAATTGGGTTGACAACATTGTATGGTGTTTTTATGATAACTCGAAGTTTGCTTTTTATCACAGATATCATGAGTTCATTAAAGCAACATGTTTCAAGGGGTTTTATTTTTTACTTATGCAGATGGCTTTGGGTTCATCTACCTATTCTTTTGCACATCGCTTTAAAGAAATTTCTGCATATTTTCCCCCACTGATTTCCTTGTCTGAGGGCCAGAAATTCCCTATGGTAAACTAGTCACTTATGCTTAGTATAACAGATGAAGAGATAAAGGTAGTAGAAAATAAGTTGCAATTTGGAATATCTCAGATTAACCTTCTAGGAAGTCAATGACTAAGTAAAATAGATTACTTATATTACAAAGGGAAAATAGATACATCAATTATGAATGCATCTTTTATTCATTTCTCCCCCCTCATTTTTGTGTATATTTTCACAATTTGCTGATTTCTTTTATGTCAGACACCTGGGATATTAGAATTTGTAGTATGAAATAAATTTTTTAAATGGCTTCATGGATGCATAACATTTTTTTCCTTTGCCTCATTGAAAGTGGCCAAAAATCAGAAAGTCTAACTAGGATTACTATCTGGGTAGCAGTGGAAAAAACATGTATTTTGCACTGCCATTTGCTTTTGAATGTGTATGTAAGGAAATTTCAGCAAGTATGCCTCATGCTTTTTCTCTCTATTGAAACAGTCTCTGCCATTATCTGCCCATGATTAAATTGGAAAATTTAACTTTGCTTTTTAGAGTTCCTGACATGAGTTGAAACTTTAAAAATGCAATTTTTCTAAAGAACTGAGCACTCATAAAAACTGGTTTATTTGTGAAAATCAATTCTAAAGTTGCAATATCGATGAATATTTTCAGATTCAGACTCAAAATATTTCTAACATCACTGTGATGTTGGAGAGAATTTGTAACATACCAGCTTTGAGTTCTCTCAGAGATAATTCTTGTCAAATAAAATGATGCTTCTCAAATGTTGATGTGTGTGCCATCACTAGATATCTTACTAAATGAAGATTTGAAATTAGTTGGTCTTGGATGGGGTGAGTAACTCTGGCCAGGGCATACTGATGCTGCCATTCTGAAAGTGACACTTTATATAGCAAAGGAAGAAAGGATTTACATTTGACCTAAAGTAAAGGAATAAATGAATAATCCAAAATTCATTCATAACTGCTTTTAAGATATTCTTTTGTAATATTTGATTATAAATTTGTATTATTTAAAAATTTATAGCATTTCAATTGACATACTTAAAGGAACAATTCTAAAGAGTTAAGTAAGTCTAGAACGCAAAAATAATTCCTTAGTATATTCCTCTTATCAGTGCAATGTCTTAAGGGCCATCATATTTATGTATTGGTTCTTGAAAATATTGAGTTTTCTTTTTCTTCTGAATCTCATCTGTCTGATTTCCTTCTTAGTATAATTTTTAAGTCTTTATTTTTGGGAGGGGATGATTGGACTTTTCTCTATTATATTAGTTTTCTTGTTAAAGTGATGTTAGAAATGATGGATGGATTTATAAGCAGCACAGAAAATATTTTGTCTGTATAAAATTGGACTATATAAAAGAGATTCCAAGCTGTGGGAGTTTGTGGTTTTGTAGAAGAATAGGAGGAAGAGGAAAAGGAGAGATTAAAGGAGAGGAGTTGCTGCTTTCCTGGATACAAAATCAAATCTTGATGAAATTTTGAAACAGCAAAGCATGCCCTTCACACAGTCATTTTCAGTATTCATCCATTTTTCTGCTTTAGCCCTGGTCCTGTGAGTCCCAATGTTTCAAGATTCAAATAGCTAAGACCAAACCGAAGTGGGGGACTCACAGGCCCTTGGAGTTTGCTCAGGTTGTGCAGTGCACCTCTCTTGGGGACACCATGTCTTAGAATTGAACAACATGCTTCACAATCACCTAGAGATACTTGTAGAGAAACGTGTTCAAATGTAGATTCCTAGACCCACTAAAAACATGTTGAGTTAGAATCTCTGGGGTGAGACGAAAAGTTTTCCATTTCTAAAAAGTATAAAATTTGATATCTTGTGTACTAAAATAAGAGGACCACTGGCCCACTTTTTGCATGTCTTACCTACTGCACTTAATAATTAGCCTGCATCCCCACAAATTACAAACTCTAATTTTATAACAGTATTGTATCGGAGAACTGACAAATATGTTATTTTATTTTATTTTACTTTATTTTATTTATTTATTTATTTATTTATTTGCAGCACCAGGTATTGAACTCACAACCTCGCGCCTGTCAGACAGGCGCTTAAGTCACTGAGCCAAACTCCAGGCAATACATGTTATTTCAAAAAAAAAATTTGCATTCTAAGAAGGAATTGTTTTTATAAAAATGCAACTTTATTTGGCAGAGACTTAGGAATTATGACAGAAAAAAGGGACTTCTGCAATAAGTATATTTAGGAGGCAGAGAGATAGGTTGGGGGCAGGTAGAACTCCATGGAGAGGATATTTATAACTGAGATTTTCCTCTGGAGTCAAATTTTCAAAGCTGTTTCTCAAAAGAAAAGCAACTTCCTCTCTTCTTTATGAACTCAAAGATTCCCTAAATAGATACAATCCCCCATCTGCCCACACATTGTTGTATATAGCTACCTTTGCCTATGAGGCAGGCTGTGTGGGTGACAGAGATTCGGTGGCAGAAGTAACCACTTTCTGTGTGAATGATTTGTAAATCATGTAAGAAGCTCTTTTGTTTCATATTTTCCAAGTGATTAAACTAGAGTAGAAGGAGAAATAACAATTCCTTTGTTACATGGATATCTATCTGTTTCTAAACCCTTTCCATAGAATAAGCCTATGAAATAAATTTGCTGGAATTTACAAGATAAAGTGGCTAACAACAATTTTATATTCTATCTATTTATCTACCTATCTATGTATCATCTATCCGCATATCTATTGTCTGTGTTTTGGATGGAAAAATCTGTTTCTTGTTATGAGATTAGATTTACTATGTGCAATATGCTTATGGCTAATGAAAATGACTTATGGTCATAACCATAAGTACAGAGAAGATGGGTTTGAAACTGAGATGAAAATTCACAGATCTTAACAATCTGACTTTGATTCAGCTGGGAATCTAAGCACATGTTCTCTTACAGTCTTTATTCATTTTCTTTTACCCACTCTTCATTTATGAAATGCAGAAGTAATAACTCCTCTGCAGTGATATTCTTTGCGAGTAATCATTGTATTTTCCAAGAGGAAGAAATAGTTTGTAGGTATAACAAATATCCTTGTTACTTTAATTTTATCACTTGTGGGACATAAAATAGGTCATTAGGAAACTTTTTTTTTTTTTACATTCGCAAGTGATATATGATAAACAAAGTGAAAACGTATTTCTTGATAGTGAGATTAGAAAATGCCTATCTGCTATATGGAGACTCCTCATATATTGAAAAATAAAACACAGCATGAAGAATGAATTTTTTTTATGAAAACAAATTTTGCTGTTTTCTGGGATGAAGGGGAAAGACTACTGAAATCATTGATGTGAACAGTGATTGCAGAACTCCACGGACAGAAGGGACTCTAGAGAGTGAACAAAAGACAAGGTAAGGATCAAATTGTTGTGTTCTCTGCAAAAACTGAATGGTCCTTGTTCAGCCTAGTGTGTCCCTGAGTCCTCCAGTTGGTGCAGATTGACCACATGAAGTTGTCTAGTGGAAAGACGAGATAGAGAATTCCTTGAGGGAGAAGGCTGATGCTTTCCTCAGAAGATCTGATGACAATTGACTAAAGGCAAGTCAGTGCTGTGATTTAGACCACTTTCAATGCATTTTGCTATTTAAATTATAATTAATTATAACAGAACACATTTAAAATATAGTGTCTCAATCATTCTGGTATATTTCAAGTATAGTACCCCATACCTACCTGTGGCTCATGGCTACCATAGCCCTTATATAGACACAGACACTTTTCATTATTGTGTAAGTTCTGTTGACCAGCACTCAACTTGACTGGACTTTTATGAACTAAGTCATCTATAAGGCAAAATCATTTTACACCCTGCAGCAACTTCAAATTCAAACAGAAGCCCACATATATTTCTGGCCTCAACTTCATTATAGGATTGTATCTCCAGATACCTCCCCTGTCACTCATTGAGATACAGGGAAATATAGCAGACAGATCTATACTGATCAGATAAAATGAAGAGCTAAAATTTGTACTGAGATGCAGATGCTGGTGTAGTTTGAATGTGTCCATCAAATTTTATGTGTTGGAAATGTTATCATCAACACAACAATGTTGAGAGGAGAGACCTTTAAAATGTGATTAAGTCAGGAAGCCTCAGCCATCATGAATGGATTAACGTCATTCATTATTGCAGGATTATGTTTATTACTGAGAGTGAAGATTTGTAATAAAAGAGAGGTCAGCCTCTCTTGCCCTCTCTACTCTTCCCATACGATGCCTTCCACCACGCTATCGTGCCTCACCAGATGTAATAGCTCAACCTTGGATTCTCCAGCCTCCAGAACTGGGATTCAGATACATTTATTTTCTTTGCAAATTACCCAGTGTCTGGTGTTCTGTTATAGCAGCACAAAATGGACTAAGAGAGATGGCATGATCTGTCCAGTGTTCAAAACTTTAATCACTTCAGCTCCAAATTTTGAGCTCCCCCTGGTCAGTGGCATGGATTATCATTTGAATTGGGATCCTAAACACTTGGACTGACTGCAGTAATCTATCCATCATGCAGGGGAGTCAGGTCCCAAATACTGAAAAACTGTTTTTTCCAGTAGTGCTTTGGGCACAAAAGACACACAAGACAAGATTTAGTTTTTAATCTAAAATTTTCATGAGGGCGGTAACCAGTAGTAGAAAAAATATGGGCTTAGGTTCTAGAAAAATGTCATGTATGTTCTTAAAATTTTTATTATAATTGTTCTTATTATGTTCATAATCCAGTGTAAATAGATTGATTGTAGGAAATTGGTACCTATGCATATTGTATCTTGATTCTTTTTATTTTTCCTTCTTCTCACCCTTTCTTTGTCTCTCTTTATTCTCAGAGCTCCTTCCCATTTCCACAAAGTCTGTATCTCCTGTTTCCTATCATCTACCTTCTTATTTTGCTCTTTAAAATATTTATACTTCAGGTTTCTCATATAAAAGAAACCATGCCATATTTGACCTTCTGTATCTCACTTATTTCATTTTGTGTTATGGTCTAGAGTACATCCATTTTTTGGGGGGAGGAAAGAAAACTAGTATCTGCTCAAAACATTAGGGTTCTCTTCTGCTGTGGATGAGGGAAATCTCTTGGAGGAGACCAGATGGAATTTGAGGGTAGGCTTGTCAGAAATCTGAGACTTAGGTGGTTGTTACCAGGTAGAGAGTGAGTGAAAATAAATTTTGATATTTTTTATAAAGAAATACACATTTTTTTTTCTTGAGGTACTTGGTGACAGCACTAGGAAGTTACCTCTGGCATATAGTTTAAGATCTTTCCTATTCATAGAAACACTGAAAAAAAACCCCTAAAAGATACATTACCTGTAATTTATTCTCTATATTCCTCAGACTTTCAAATAACTGAAACAACAGGATGTTCACTAACTCCCCAATTTCAAATCAAATCGAAGAACACCAATGACATTAAATTAGAGAGTAAGAGGTTTCAAAATAATTTAGTAATCTGTTTTCTTGGGGGAATAGATGCTTGTATGGAATTTTCACTGCTCTGTAAAATATAAAGAGCAAACAATAATATGAGACACATGGAAAGCTTTGGCAACAAAAATAATGAATAAATAAGTGCTAAGAGGTCAATAAACTGTATACACTTTATCACGTCAATTTGCATGCAATTTTAGATACTACAATATTTTATAAAATAAGATAAACCTGACAATGTAGAAAGAAACAATATAGAATGATAAAGGTGAAAACACATATGACTCAAGAGGTATAAAGTAAATTGAAGCTGCTGAGACACAGAAATCATGTTATAAAATTTATTAAGAGTGCACAAAGACTACCATCTAATCAAGAACTCGAACAATTAGATCTCCCCAAATAAAAGGTTTAATAAAAAAACTGGTAGTTGAAACAAATAGGCACTTCTAAGAAGAAAAACAAATGGTCAAGAAATACATGAAAAAAATGTTTAGCATCATTGGTTGGTGTTGTAGTCAGGGGTTACAGGGAGAACAACTGATACAGGACACAGAGTTTGTAATACTGTTTTATAATCACCCAAAGTTAAACACGAGACGGTGCAGGAAGATCTGTCCACAACACTAAGACCCAGGATAGCCGAGGGCCTGAATCCCACAGCAATATCATGCAAGAGTCCCACTAGAGACCCGAATGCATGACAATG